>JBBPDF010220902.1:0-12265 GCA_037974715.1 Lomanotus vermiformis | reverse complement strand
AAGGGACTCGAACCCACAACCCTTCGGTTGCGAGTCCAATGTGCTACCGCTGAGCCACTATGACCACTGTGAATATTGTTCCATGCATAAAATATTGATAAGCAAAATACTCAAAATACATGTCTTATCTCAAGAAAAGAAAAATTCTTTCAGAACTATAACAATTTTCACTCAATTAGGGCATGCCAAAAATATTGATAAAAAAAAAAAGCGTAATTGTAAATAAAGTGATTTTCATTTCTATTTATATATTCAGAAATCTAAGTAATGAAAATATGTTACTGCAAGGTCTTAAACTCACTTGAATATGGGCTATTTTTAGGATTGCATATGCTAAAGATGACAATTTAGGGGGGGATTTTCTTAAAAAAAAACAACAAACAAACATAAAAACAATAAGAAAACCAAAACAGTACAAAAAAAACAAAAGAAAAAAAAACAAACCCCTAATAAAAACCAAACAACGAGGATTTTTTTTTTTTTTAAGTAAAATGAAAATCTTTAAAATATCTTGAAAACATTTTGAAAGAGCAACTTTCCAGAAAAGACCAAACTTTAGCCTCTGGAGAAATATGTTTCCATTTAATAGTAATACGTCCAGAATCTTGAAAATCATAGCATCTGTTTTTCCCACTGATATTATAATCATGTCTGAGTCATGATATTCTATTTCTTCACTAGAATCATCACAAGGGTCCTTGAAAACTTCAAATAAACCTACAATGCTTGTAGTCAGCAAAAATGAGCATAAGAAAAGCCTTTTAAATAATACGACTCTATTAGTTATGCGTTGGGGAGAAAAAATTCACATAAAATAATTGATTCTAACCATTCAACCATCAATGCCAGTTGTTATTGGGCACTAGTAAAAAATGTGTCTCATGGCCTTGATCAGAGCCTTTATGGAAAACTAAACTAAAGGATATAAAGAATCGCAAATGTTGATGTTGCAGAACATATAGCATCAGTCAAAGGCTATAGATTGAGCTTGCGACAACACGTATGACATAAGACCTAAGTGAGTTAAATCAAAGAAAGACTTTAATCGGAGACTTCTTTTTCTCAAATGATATAAAATCCCAGATCTAACCCATTTTAGAAAACGTGCGTGATTTACTACGCTTCTTTGCCCCTTTTTATTGTCAACATAAAGATCAACAATAATTTTTTTTCTAAAAAGACTTAGTCTTCCAAACTCACAGCTGCATTTGGCCCAACAAGTCGCAGTTGTAAATCCATCGCTGACTTCATGTCACCAGACAGGGCCAGTTTATCCAGGTCACACACAGCTTCTCCAAGAACATTTGCCAAAGCACACACTCCCCCTACACAACCTGGCATCAGAAAAAAAAAAAATTGTTAAAAAACCCTGCAAATTTCTGTTGAAACAACAATCCTAACCAGGAAATTGACAAATGGTGTGAAATTTAGAGTGATGAAGGAAATTCTACAATTGACAGTGTAAACACTCAGCATGTGATTTGTGCTGTTCAAGAAGTATAGTTCTATCTGGTTTGATTTATGAGTGGCATGCAGTGAATAGTATAGCTTTACCTATGTGAAATTGCATACAAAAATAAAAATTAATTCTACAACCCTATTATGGAATGCTCATACGCCTTAAAAAAGACTTAATTAGATTCTGAAGTTCATGTTTAAAGCCTTAATTACTCTATGACACTACATTTCAGAGAAAGGCTTCTCTTTTTTTATTTTTCTCCATATACTCCTCAAATATCAAATGAGAATCTTGCCGTCACTAAGGGAAAATATTGATGCGATGATAGCACAAAGCATGAACAATTTCTCCTGCTTGTTCCCTATCTAGCTCATTCACAGTTTGAAGGACGTAAAGCAGGTAAATGATGTAAAACCTGTACTTGAGCAGGGAAAAATACCACCATTAAAATCTCAACATTAAGAAGCATGTTGAAAGTTCTAATAAATTCTCTCATGAACCGAAATCATTATCTAATATATCTGGGGGGACTCCACAACCACCGGGAAAACGTTGGGTGTGCAACATATAAGGAATTAGAATGTACCACTACATGATGGGCACAGTATCTTAGTTGGTAAGTCGTCAGGATCTAGGTCAAGTGAACTGGGTATATGCAGGATCTAGGATCAAATCCCACCAGAAACATTGAGGAAAAAATAATAAGTAGTCATAGGGCACTGGGTGTTATAAAATTAAAGCTGAAACACCTGTTCGAGGGAGATTCTCTTCTCTGAAGACCTGGTACTGTCTCCCTCTATAAGAGTTTATTACACTTATGGTGCAAAACTTTTGAACTTGAAATGGTTCAAAAAGTCTACGGGTTCTTTCAAGTAGTTCATGTAGTTATTGTGTAACAAAGCATTTTTATTTACATGTTCACTGCAAATTAATAAATCAGCAAATTGATTAATTTAGAGACAAAGGAAATGGAACCTACCAACATTATAGCTAGCGAGTAGAAATCCAGCAGAACCAGCTAGTATTTTAAAGTCGTGGGATGACGTTTGGTACACTAAAGATGCGATGCGAGATATCTGCGAAAAGCAGCAGGTGGAAAACATTGCCAATGTCAGATCCAATATTCAAATTTGTGCTCATTGATTATACCTAAAGAATAAATGCATAAATAAATAAAATAAATAAATAGTCTTATTCTTCGTCTTCAAAAAAAAGTTGTTAAATTCAGTTGAATTGAGTACTCTTGTCAACACTCCGAAAAGTAACTCTGTACCAGAAAGTAATTCTATCTGGCATTGTGATGTCTGAGTTGTAAATTTAAGCTTCTGTTTAAAGTCTTGAGTAACTTTGCTGTATTTTACATCGATCTTAAAGTTAATTCCATAATCTAAATATATATAAAGTAAATAAATAAGTAAATAAATATATACTATATAATTACATAAATTAAAAAAAAAAATTCAATTAATTAATCAAATACAACAAAATGTAAGAACAAGATGTAATAAAGAAAATTATTTACATCACCACCACTGTCTTTCATCCCAATAATATTGGGATGCTCAGCACACTTGACCACAACATCTGGAGGGATGTCCATTCCTGTGTTGCCCGGCATATTGTAGAGGAGGATGGGAAGGGGACTCTCATCAGCTACCTTAATTTTATAAAAAAGACATTAAAACATGTTGTCACGACTTGATGGTGGGACAAAGCTTTGAAGCGCTGCCCTAACTTGATATGGGTAATTCTCAAATAATTCCTACTGTCACCTAAGTCACGGGCTCAATAAAGAAAATAAGCTTACAACTCGCTGATTTTAAAACTTGAAACAAACTTTAATGATAATGAATAGAAGGTTAACAGGATAATGTAATAATACAATGCTTTCTCTGACTGACTGCCTGCACAACTGATTTCTCTCTGACTGCCTCTCTCTCACTCTCCACAACTTATATAGATAAACACCACCTCGAGAATATTCTCCCTCTTTCACCACTCTTCTACATCATTACATCTAGATCTACATCACTACCTCTAGAATATTCTCACTCTGTCCATATTCTAGAAGAATCATAATCTATGTGAGTTGAGTAAACACCCGTCTTTCAAAAACGCAAGCAACACAATCCGACCCTGTATACACAGACACAGACAGCGTACACAACAACCAGCCAAGCAAGCACACCCCACCAACGATGCAAACAAAGCAGTACCTTACTACAATGTGGGATAACATGAAATGATAAAAGCCAGTTGTTACACATGTTAATATATTAAAAGGACATATTCTCCAACAACGAATACTGGTGAATGTTCAAAGCACTATGGAATGTACTCAGATAATGTTTATGCAGGAGACTTGACTTTAATTTTTGTTATTAACTGATATATTCTCAAGTAAACAATACCGAATTCATAAATATCTTGCAAATACTGGTTAAGTCTAGTTATTCTTTTTCATCTTCACTTTGTACCACATGCTTTTCAATAAATTTTTTTCTAAAACATGGGGTAACTTTCTAGAATGACTTATCAGAACATGACACACAATGAGAGACAACTCACTTTGGCTAGAGAAAACTCACTGTGTTAAAATGTTTGATCATCGCCCTTGCATTCATGCTGCCTTTGTAAAAATGTGGGTTGAGAACCAGTAACACATCAGCCCCAACTTGTGCCATGTCTTTAGAAAGCTGCACTGTGTCCCTGGTGGCTGAAAATAGTAATAAATCCAAGCAAAGATATAAGATTAAAATTTCTCATCCAAGCAAAGATACAAGATTAAAATTTCTCCCTTCGAAGAAAATGTGGATACAGTGGAGTCCACTTTTAGCGAGTCCTCTGTTATAAATACGCGAGTCGGTTATAGCGGAATATTGCAGCTGCTATGCACATCACATAGTAATAGTAGACAAATAAAACGTCGCTGAGAAACTTGTTGATGATCTAGGCCTAGTGAAACAATGAATGGGAGAGCCCACATGTGCCAACAATGAAGGCCCAAGCGAATGAGCGCGCGGGGAAGGGGGGAGTGGGGAGGAGAAGTTGTGGCATGCGCAGACAAGCAGAACGCATCGCGTCCCTACCATGCCTCTCACTTTTCCGATTAGGCCTTCTTTATTATTTCCCTTGAAAATCTTTTCAATTTTAACCACTGAGGATTTTTTTGCATGTGCAAAGGCACATGGGACTTCCCAGTTTATCATCTGTTTCTGATGGGACTAGGCACTCATTTATCCTGCCTACCACAAGACAAGGAGGCGGGAAAAATACAGAAAAACTTATATTTTAAATCAAGCCTGCATGGCCGAGAACAAAAGCGGGACCTTTGGCTTGGTGGTTGAGTGTCCTAACCACTGAGCTATCTATAATCGCATATGATATAAGACTCATAATAAATCATAATCATTTAAAAGTCATGAAAATCAAAAATTAGATCTTGATCAATATCATACTAAAAAAGAGATTGAGTAATCAACTCCAATAAATATAACAATTTCAATTATTCAAAAGACAGTGTTTCAATTGAAGAAGATAATACCAACCCAGTAATAAAAATTGTAGTCCCTAGAATCAATTCATATTTTCAGTGCAAACTTTTAATCTTCAGAAGAACTATGAATTTTTTCATAAATTTTAACAGGTAGAATGTATCTATACCCTTTACAAGTACAACATTCAAAACCAAACAGATATAACCTGCCTTCCTGACATACATTTTAGTGATTCGAACCCACATTAAGTACGTAGAGGCATAAGATTACATAAAACAGTATCAAAGCAAAAATTTTGATGGCTTGTTTTTTGTGATAAGTAATAATTATGAGATACCCAAGACAGATTAAAGTAAAAGCAATTTACATGTAATAAGTTAAGTATCATCTAAACCAAGTTTGACTTAGCCACTCTTTATCAGTAACAGCGTGACCATCACTAAAGAGGCTTTGTTGATCTAAGTCGTTGAGAAAACTGATAACATATCCTAGTCTGCATGGGCTTTGTTTGGTTGAATATAATGAGAGTACTTGATGAGATAAGATGAGAGGTAATATGAGATATCTTTAAAGATGGCCACCTTGTAATATTTTATTTCAAAGATTGCAGATGTAGACCTCCTTCTCCTCCATCTCCTCATTCTTCTTCTCTCATTTTTTTTCTCGCCTCTACTGTAGAAACTGCTGGTGTATTTTCTATCCATCATCATTCTGTTATGATTACCACAATTAATGTCATAACTGCCACCTCAACTATTAGCTCTTTCTTTCCCAAATAGCCATTTCTTAACTATTGAACCAAGCTATTGCTAGTGTGTGTGCTGTGAAAGCAATGAGAACCAGTGAACCCAGAATGAGTGGAGTACAAAATATTACTATATACATTATGCATTTCATACATTAATGTGAAGGAAAATGATATGAGAACTGCAATGTAGTGTTCATTCCATTGATATCATGACATGATTTTCATTTTTCATCAAAGTTAACTTTACAGACTTGCTTAATGTGTGAGCCACTGGCAACTCATGATAGACTTTGTTGTTTTTTTTTAAATCAAATCACAACAAACTACTACCACCAGCTTATATGAGGGAAAAGGTAAACGTTAAAAAAAAACCCAAAGAGAATGGTCACATTATTTCACCAGCAGCCTGGATAGATTTGTGGGCTCACAGTGCAACACACTGGTATATGTAAAAAGAGGAAAATATAGGGAGATGAATTCAGTTTACGCAATTGACCAGAAAATTAATGTTATTTTCTTTTTGATAGAATTCAAATGTCTTCTTATATTATTGTGTTCTATATAGAGAGGACGAGGCAGACACAAGACATATGCCAATGGATAAAATGCTCAACAACAGAATGCGGCAAAAAAACAGAGGACAGGGACTTGTATTGGGCCGCTACGTCCAGGAAGGATATGTCATGAAGACGAAGATATAGAGTAAGTCAAAACACCACAGTAGCTTCTCGCATTTGACAAGACAAACGTCAGTCCTTTCTACTTACTCTCTACACCAACTCCTGCCATAACTAGCTTGCCTGGTGTTGCAAGTTTTTTCACTGTTTTAACAACGTCTACCTTTTCTTCCCGTCGAAGATAAGCACTTTCTCCGTTAGAACCAAGTACTGTATAACCTGAAATAAAAAAATCAACAAAGAACGTAATCTGAATTAACTGTCATCTTGGTACAACATCACGCAAAAATGATTTCAAAAAGATCCTTGATTAAAATAGGATGTAATCTCTAAATACTGGCATCATTTACATCCTTATTTTTAAAATTGTCACATTGCGATACTTTGATAACAATATTTACCAAAACATTTTGTAAATATATTAGAACAATTTTGCCACAAACTGGCAGCATCTCATTGTCTTAAAAGACTGAAAATTAGTCACTTCAAAAATGAAACTGGTTGTTTCCTGTCATTATTCTTGGAAAGAAAAGAGAAAAGGATGCATATATACGGGCTATTGTCAATACATTTCTCCCATTCATCACTAAATATTTGTACATTAGATTTACATACACCTCAAAAAATGTTTGAGAGCTATTCACAGTTGCTCGCTAGATTCTCTATGTCACCTTTCAAACTTGGAGTGTTTAGAACATAAAGTCTGGAAGTGATTGATACATGATAGTCTATTTTGTTATTACCAAAATGGTAGAAGTTTTTGTTCTATATTGACTTACTTGACCAAGAACCTTCAGCTGACACGATCATCTGATCTCTGATCTCGCAGCGCCAGCAGTTCCCCTTGTCCTTGTTGTTAAAGTTACCCATTAATAATATATATATATATAATAATAAGTATTAATATATATATATATATATATATATAGTGGCCAAGCAAAGGAGACTACAAGATGAGAGGGTTTTAAAAATGCTATCCATTCATTACTTCTAATGTTCATTGTTAGTCTCACCTTTGAAAGGAATTTTGTTCCACTTCTGCATATTTTCCTCCAACTTGTTGAATGCAATGCTTTCATCTTGGTTGAAGGGTGTGCAAATTGGAGGATAGATGCCACTTAAATCCATGCTTTTTCTGCTGGATGATGTGCTAAAACACAATTTCCTGTAAAGCTGTGACTGTCTCTGAAGAACCTGAAATATGTGTTTAAAAAGCAGAAATTTTATTCAAAAGAAAATAAAAACCTAAAAAATTAAGAAAAATATTTTATATCTAGATCCACAAAAAAAGCCTAGCAACAAACAAAAAAAACAAAACATTTTAAAGAACTCAGTTGTTATAGTAGCAATTACGTCCTTTTCTCCCTTTTAACTTGTCCTGTACATGAAGCAAACACAGCAAGTCTTGTGATACTTTAATTTAAGCTCACTCAGCATCATGCTTACTAAGTGTAAAAGAAAAAGTACAAGAAGGCCACTGTCCAGATCTTGATTATTTTGCTCAACTTAAAAAAAATTGATGAAAAAATTATGATATAATGGCAACTGTCACAGTAAAAGACAAAATAATAATAATAATAATAATAATAATAATAATAATAATAATAATAATAATAATAAAAATCCAAAGCTGTGTACCATAAGAATACAATGAAGTGAGAAAATCTACATGAATCTTGAATGTGAATATCAATGCCATAAATTCCAGAAACGTACATAAATAATATAACTTTGTACACATTTGTAAAACATACAGTAAATTAGTCTCTCCTCATCTGCAATTGTAGTGATTATAAAAGAAAAGTAGTTTTTAAATAAATTATTAAAAGAAACAATGGACCAGCAATAGAGGATAAAACATCTCATGCAGATGCAGACAAGCGAACAAATGCAGACTGGCAGGCAGGTGAAAGAATGTATAAAAGATTTCTGTTTGAAACTAACCAGTAAGTTAGTGAAACTGTCTATTTATAGACCGTTTTTAAAGGACAGAATGAGTGTCAAAAAGAAAACATAATCCAGGCAATTAGCACCTCGAAACTTCCTAACAATAATATATCTAATTGAATGTTGACAGTTGCACAGTAATTTAGAGGAAGAGCTCGACTACCAACCTAAAGCTTACTGAAGCCCCATATGAATCTATCTCTTGACCTTATTTACCTGCATTGTCTTGCTTGGACTGGTTGCAATCAAAACTTTGATAAAAGGAGGCATGATCGTATTCAATCTCCAGATCTTAATCTAGATAGATCTCAGTACATGTATCTGCGTCCAGCGAGACTTCTCGATAGAATTATTCAATGGAGGAATTTGAAGAGACAGACACACTGACACTGACACACGTCACACCACTGGTACACGCTTTGAATTCGTCGCTCTAGCTGGATCTAGATTTAGCCTGATTAATTAGCAGCACCGTCACAGGTGTTTTAACCTTTTAGTATCTAGATCTAGTGATGATACTTTATCTCTGCCATGTCCAAGAGCCCAGCTTGTCAACTCTTGAGCTTAAAAAAACCCTTGGCTAGCAGACGGAATGATAGGGCTTGACTCTACATGACCCACCGAGTCTCGAGTGTTCAGTGTTCAGTGTTCTCGGAGGGAGACGACCTTCACCTTGGCAGCGTCTACAGATTTGGAAGGCTAGTCGTGAAGATTATGTTTCAAATCCAGTCTTGGAAATCCTGGACTTTGGGCCTACTATCAGTATTATTCCATGGATTTTATTATTACACATAAGTTTTATGGCTGATACTCCAAATAGTTTTATGTTCCTCATGTTTTAAACCAACAAAATCTGGTGTTGCTTTTTCCTTTAATCCATCTTGCTCAGTTCCGTTTATTAATGGCAATTGAAGAGAACTGTGATCAGATCATCAAAAAGAAAGCAGATCCTGGAGGAGAGCATAATTTAATTTTTCATTTTGCCATCTACAAAAACAAACAAACAAAGAGAAACAACTCAAAACATAGGTAAATGTAATTCCATCAGAGTGGCTGTCAGTAAAAAATGCACGTGAGGCCGGGGAACTGCCTTGGGGGGATAGAAGTTAAGTATTTTTATCTACAAAAAGAGGAAGGAGGAGAAGTCTAAACTAGAAATGTTAGAATGAGGGAGTAGGGGTGGGGATAGCAGGGGGCTGCCTGATATATAGATTGTGAACTGCAGCGTGATCTTGATAGTGGAAGAGAGCAGAAGCCAAGTGAACTTGGCGCTAAAATATATAATAAAAATCTACTTTTGAAATGATATTCTGCACTCTGGAGCACAGCTCACTGGGCAGCACTTCCCTTTGCACAGAATGTGCTGAACAGGCTTTATTTCCACTGTCTTCAGTGGAAAATCAACCCTCTACACAAATAGTATCTAAAACTGTATAATACAGGTATTACGTCTATTTACCTATGGAATTTTCTTGCTTTTTTGTACTGTGCATATTACACACCCAGGAAATTACCAAGGGGAGAGCACAGGACAGATAACACCTGCTAAGACTAGGGGAGGGTTTCCTTGGTTTTGCTTTGTCTTAATAGAAGTGTAAAGCCTGCAGAGCTCTGTCTGATAGCTGGCGAGGAAATAACAAGAGAATTTTCCAGGGCTTTGTCTGACAGCAGATAGTAGATAAAGCAGAAATATTTTCCGATTGCAGGAGTCATGGGCTATCCAGGAGGACCTGTCGTGTTGCTTACTGTATACCCAAAGAGAAATTTGTGTTTCTAGAGATGTGGTGTAAAGTCACGGAGAGGAAAGTGATGTGGCATAGAATGGAAACTGAGTTGTACCCTTACCTGTTGTTTTATATGGGCACACTCATTTGAATATGGGATCACTTGGGAACATAGTGTTTCATTCCAACGTGCTCTTTATGTAGAAAGAAAAACACAATGTAATTCAACATTGTCAGCTCCAATCTGAATCTATGGCAACAACCACAAAAATAGATGGGCCTTATTCTGCTGTGGTTTCTTAGATTCCCATCAACATTTGAATGCTATGTTTTGGAACAAAATTATTGGGGAAAAAAAGGAAAAATTCTCTTTATATCACATTGTGTCTTTCCAGAGGAATGAATACAGTAAATGCTGTTGTAAGAATTTTACAATCAAAGGTATTCCAAAAAGGTTTCTGCAACCTTGAGGTCAGAATTTTTAATTTTGCAAGGTTATGTGGCTGCATCTAGTGGCAGCACAGGTAAACTGCAGCGCTCCGAATACTTCAATTTGGATGTGTGCAGATATACATAGTGTTATTTATGCAGGTATTTCTGCCTGCATGTATGTGTATATCTATAGAGTTCCTTAGTATTTTATCACCCATAGCTGCAATCGTTTGTACTGAGTTAATTCTTATTGTTTGAAAAATAGAGGGATTTATTTACAGCAAATAGTCCCAGTAATAGGAACATGGTGACATTTTTCTCCTGAGGCTGATTGGAGGAACAGGAATCATTTAACATGGTTACCTGTTTGATTTCTAGCTGCAGAATCTACAAGGAAGTGAGCTGAGCTGTTTTAAAATAGTTTAGGAGTACATATAAAGCATGTAAATGTGAAGCTAATGCAAAAAATAAGCAGACTGAGCAAGAGTTTAATCAATTTCAAATGATTGCTCATAATCCTTTGTCTCAGTTGGTCGAAGTATCTGCATTTTCTGAAAGGGAAGAAAGATAGGAGTATTCTGGCGATGCATGGATCATCAATTTAGCAGAACTTTGAAGTTAAGATCCAGGGTCACTTTGTTTCTGGTATAGATGTTCACCTTAAGAAGTAAAAAATAAGATTCTGATGTTTAAATACTTACTTGCAACAGATCAATAGCACTAATTTGGCCATGCACGTAAAGTCTGTACAGTTTAATGTTGTCTGGTCTTTCTCCATTTCTTTTCAAATAATCAAAATCAGATCTGCTTAGTGCCACTTGGCTGTTTTTTTTTTCTTTTTTTTTTTTTTTTGCTAGTTGTGGACAATGTACCTCATTATTAATCATTAAGATTATTCTGAAACAGTGAAAAAATGGCTTACAGGCTCTCTTCAATTTCTTAATGTGATATTTTAATCTGCGAGGCTGATGAAAGCTAGGGAAAGACAAATACAGTCAAAAACATATTTTGAACAATTTATAGATAGGAAATTATGTAGAAACTGAAGAAGTGTTCAGGTTGCATCTACAAAACACACCTCTGCGGTAAGGTTAGTTGGTTGGTTTAGGAATGCTTTCAAAGAAGGAGCTTTAAATATTTAAGTGCTAGTCAAAAAGCTGTTATAGTTGTTTCTTGATCAAACAGATTTAAATTGTCGTTTGTGGTAGTGTCATAATGCACCCTTGTTTGGTTAATTAGCAAAAGCAAGGAGGGTTGAAGGTAGCATTCACATGAAGGTAGCATTCACAACAACAACAATTTTTCTGTTGTTTTTTACATGAAAATTTACGTGGAAGTCTGCTAACATTTTTTTTCACTTTTATCTCTTTGTGGGGCAAAGCTATTCATCTCATTTCTCCAGAGGATGAAGAAGTCTCTTATGGAGAATACTCAAACTAGTAAACAAAGACAATCAGATGTGGACCAGATGAATAAGGTACAGTGATTAATTTGCCATTTTATGACTTGCTTTTTCATTGGTGGCCTTTTCCCTTTCTACTGAAGTAGTGAGTTGTAATATGAGAAAACATCACAAATAACTATAGATTTTTTTTTTTACTGCTGGCCCATTGATTTATATAGCTAATCAGTAGTAGTTTGAGATAGTATAAATAGTAAAGTCCAGTTCTCACTCAGTGTTTTAGTTTGATGAACTGTATCCAAACTGGCATACAGCAGATTGCAAGGTTTGCATATACGATGGCTTTCTGAACTGAACTGTTTTTTGTTTTTTTTTTTTT
>JBBPDF010219800.1:0-12271 GCA_037974715.1 Lomanotus vermiformis | reverse complement strand
GGGGTTGCTTTGGTTTTTATCTTGGGTAGGGGGGAGGGGTATTGTTTTTTATGTATTGATGTATTGGGATAGTCAGATCAAGAAAATGGTGCTGAACTTTGAATGTTGCAATTTACTCTATTTTTCCTTCCCTTTACATAAAAAGCAGCATGTCTAGTATAATTCCATTATGTGGTGTGGTTTGGGGCAGGCAGTAATCTTTAGCAATGAAATCAATATTATCATCAATTAGGAATTGTAGTATTACTCGGCTTTAATAAGCCAAATTCTAGATCTAGAAGTATGGCTTGCCTAGGTCTAAATTTAAATCTGAATCCATCTGATTTAAATCACAAGATAAAAAGTGTGCCTGAGAAGAACACTTCAAATTCAAAAAACAAAACAAAGCAACTTTTTATGGTGATGAGCAGGAGCAAATAACATGGAAAATTAATACTGTTAGATCATTTGATTTAAAGTCCTTCGAAATGTCTTTGTTGGGTTTTTTAAATGTTTTTTTTTTTATGCTTATTTTTTAATCTTGTTATTTTTGTTTGTTTTTTGGGGTTTTTTTGTTTGTTGGTATTTTTACCTTTTTAGACAGGTGTATTTAAAACCATGTATGTTTGTGATTAATCAATATCTTTTATGAAAAAAACCAAATTTTTCATGAACCAATTTTATGACGCCTGTTTTCTGCAATTACAAATCTATTGGCTGCCAACTTCCAGATGAAGATAGACATTCCCTCAAAGCGGGTTCTTTTTATAATTAAGCCAGATTTGAACAAGCCTTGTTTTTTCAGCCATTGAAAATTCCACTTTTTTTGCCAATTCTTTAATTATAAACCTAGAAGACGAAGCATTTCAGCAACACTTATTTCCTCTTCTTCAGTGAACAATAACCAACTATATTGAATTAGATAAAAAGTCTCCACTCTAAAGACAAAATAAAACAGTAAATTTTTGGCTTTAAACCCTTCTTTAGACAAAAATAAAAAGCAAAATGTCAATAAAAGCAATACTTACTACAATTATTCTAACATAATTGATAAACTAAAATGGAAAGGGTAAACAAAAGATATCTAGATCTAGATCTAGGCCTATCTACTTGATGAGTTTAACAGAGATATATCTAGATCTAGACCTAGATCCTAATGTAAATCGACAAGATCCTGATGTAGATATCTAGATAGATCCAGCTCCTCGCCGAGTTTTACAAGAAGCATATCTAGATCCTAAAATAAGAGTAGACAAGATCTATTTCTATTTAAAAAAATATCACATTATGCAATCACGGCACTTCTCTATGACATATATTATCACTATCCATACAAAAACTGATTAAAAGATGTGAAAATTATTTCTTGCAGGATTGTTAGCCTGTATTTTACCAAAAAATATGAAAAAAATATAAGGTTTCAAACAAAATCATGAACATTTCTAGAGTTATGTCTCTTGATTTCACTGACTGGAGGTAACAACCAGCAAAGGTTTTATGCTGTTTGTATGGACAAACATAGAATTGCCAAAGTACGCCATCTTTTACAGTGTTTTGAACGGGGCTATGCACAAGTAACTTTATAAAATTCTAACTGTTTACTTTAATAGAATTATGCAAGACCCATAACGAATTTTATGTGAACTCTGTGACAAATAAGTACAAATATTGCCATTCAAAATTCACTACATTTTGTTGTTGTTGTTTGTTTTTTTTCTCTACGGCAGGGGGATGGCTGTTTAGTTTTTGTATCTCCTTATGTTTATAAGGTGTTCATCTACTATGAAAGAATATCTTTCCTTTATCATCAATTTAAAATTTAATGTCTGACACTTTTCTTTCCCAGTCTATCTCTTTTTTTGAAATCCCTAATTTTGTTATCGGTTACATAAAGGAAAAATAAATCATCTCATTGAAAAAACTGTATGACAACTATGTGCATTATTCAAAAAGTGTACATAATATTTCAATCATAATATGTTGTAATAAATCGGAGCAGCCTTCCTTCCGATATTCATTTCGAATCTTCTGCTAATGTAATATTGCATTCTTATGTACTCTCTATATTAGCAGTTGTCCTTCCATACAAGATAAAAAGAAAGACAGCCGAGAGGTTGTTGTTTTTTTCTCACGAGTGCCTATGTATTTTTCTGTTAAATTGCATCATTTCTGCTGATAAACCTCAGAAAATTTGTGCACCACTCATTGTCACTCAAGTAGACAAAGTTACAAAAACACTCCCTTCATTGCGCATTGTTTAGTGATACACAGCATTAACATTCATTCCCTCCCACAGTAAGACCCATAAAGAAATTCAGCATTTTCTTTGTCATTTTCAGGCACCGCATCTGTAGGTGCCGCTGGAGTATTTGCCAGTCTTAGAATCACTGGAAAAAAACTCAGCGATAACAAATTTTTGTTCCAAGGTGCAGGGGAAGTAAGTGTTGTTTTACTGTTTATTGTACCAAGGGCAGGGGAAGTAAGTGATATATTAACAATTATTGTTCTAACATGCAGGGGGAATTGTGTAATCACCATTTATTGTTCCAAGGTGCAAGAGGAAGCGATATATAACCATTTATTGTTCAAAGGTGAAGGGGAAGTGATATATAACCATTTATTGTTCCAAGATGTAAGGGGAAGTGATATATTACCATTTATTGTTCCAAGATGTAAGGGGAAGTGATATATATTACCATTTATTGTTCCAAAGTGCAAGGGGAATTGTTTTACATTGTTCCAAGGGCAGGGGAAGTAGATGTTATATCACCATTTATTGTTCCAAGGTGTAAGGGTAAGTGTTATATCAATATTTATTAAATAAATAAATAAATAAATAAAGCCCTTTATTAACTCCGGGGGAGAATTCGTCTTTAGGGTCTATCCCAGAGGAAGAATGCAACGCCGCCAAGGAGGGTAATAGGGGTGAATTTTCTTTGCCCAAGGAAAAAACCTTTTGCCGAAGTGGGGCTCGAACCCTTGATCCCACGGGATACAATGCAATGCCTTAACCGCTCAGCCCCCTTTCAACAAGATATTGCAGCACCTCATGTATCTAGGGCTGTTTAACACTCGATCAATGATCATTTTAGTGAAAGAACTGTTTACCATGGGACTGAAAACATGTGGACCAGCACTCTGCTGGATTTTCACCTTTAGGAGTACTTGAAGGACAAATTGTGTGGAATGACATTTGAAAGAATTCAAGATTTGATAGCTGACTTCTTGGAAGCCTTATGAACAATAAGCTCAAGACGATGTAAATGTGTGATTACAAATTTTAATTTTTATGCAATTAGTTGAAATGTGTCTTGTCCTAAATGGGAGGCATCTGGAACACATCTTGTAACTCAGTAAATAACTGATATATTTTATTGTAATTATGTAAACTGATTTGATGTCCCTTGTTTCAACAAAAGTTTGGGCCTTTATATTTTTTCATGAACTTTTTATCAATATTTTTGTGGGTGAGGCTTTTTTTTCCCCTGATGATGTGGAAGGATGTATATTTCCATTCTGTTGAATGTCATAAACATATTTTTTTCTTCTCTCCAGGCTATAGAGTCTGCCTTAGCTGCATTGAAAAGTTCTCAGATTGACTCTTACAATCGTCGTCATGCCTATGATGCTATTCGCTGTTTCCTTATTTCTGTCATGAATCTTGAAGATGACACACAAACCATGATGCATTTGTTCTCCCATGAAAGGTGAATTAAAAGAAAAGAAAAAAATTAGTGTAGCAATGATTGCTTATCATATTTAAGTAGTTGAAACCAACTGAAATTGATAGATTTCTTTAATTCATATAGAGAAAAATATAGAATCTTTTTATTAATGATAAAAGAAGAAGCTTACCATTAAATGATTTTTGTTTTGCTATTGCTTACTTACTCAATTGATCACAGTCGGATATGTGCTACTTCTCTTCACCAGATCTTTCTATCCTCCGTCATTGTTAATAGATTCTCTTACCATGCCTGTCTTTTCCTAATTGATCAATTAATGTATAGCATGGGCTTCCTACTGGTCGATGCAGACATTGTTTTGTCTCGTAAAATAATGTAACTTATTAAATTTTCCTTGTTTCTTAAGCAGTGACCACTTAGTTTCGCCCTGTTTGCTGGTAATGTCTTGGTTTTTGGTGGAAAGGAATCATAAAATATTTTGTTATTTTACCATAATACTCATTAATCGATTCAAGTACATTTATGAAGAGAAATAACTTTGTAAAGTAGTTTTTTTGTGGGTCATTTTAGGCATATATTATAACAAAACAGCTAAAAAACAAAACAAAGCAAAAACCAAACCAAAAAAGAACAACAAAAAGGTAAAAAAAAAAAAAATTCCAACAAAACAACAAAAAACCCTTCAAAAAACAAATTTCAACCATCAAACAAAAAACAGAACAAAACAAAGACAACAAAACAACAAAACAACAAAACAACAACCAACTAACAAACAAAAAGACTAAATGAAATATTTGTTTTCTCCAGTTTCAAAAATAAGGAGATCAGTCCATCAAGTTCCCAGACGTACAGAAACCCTGATTCATACTCAAGGAAAGTTCATGAGCAAGCCTTGACTGGCATGTTTGGTAAGACTTAATCATATGTGTAATTTTCATAATAGCTGATGACATGGTTAACTGAGTATTCTTGTTAAGCCACGGAAAAGTATTTAACTAGTATTTAGATGTCTCTGTTGTACAGATATTCTGCATCTTCTCTGTATTTTACATTGATTGCAAGTTTATTCCATAATCTGAATGTGCTTTGGAAATATGAATACAAATGACTATTTACACTTGAAGATGGTGATATAAATATTTGAGCACCAGATCTCATATGGTTATTTTTCATTTCAAATTCTCCAGAGGTAATACTGCTTGTCCCTTAATTTTGTTGAAAAGATTGGTAACCTTGTTCCCAGCCCTTTGTTCTTTGAGGGCTATCCACTCCAATTTGTTTGTGTTTATTTTTGCATTACCTGATGTAGTTACAGTTAGTTTTTGGTTACCAATCTGCCCGGATCTTTTTGCATCTTCTCTATATCGTCTATTTGGTTTTGATATTTGGATCTGATATGCGCCCTATATTATCTTGAATTGGTTTTGCTAGTGTTTTGTAGCACTTATCATTAATATGTTGTGGACAGTCGTTGCCATTACTTTTTAAAAATGCTAATAAGCTATATGCTTTCTTACATGTTGCATGGTTTTGGTCTTTCCACTGTAGTTTATTATCTATGACAACACCTTGGTATTTTCCATTATTTAAAATTTTTAAGGTTAGGTTGTGTAGGTAATAGTTTGATTCTGTAACTTTCTATTTATCTGATATCTTAATTACTTGGCATTTTTCTGGATGGAATTCCATTTTCTGTTCTTTTTCCCATTATGTGAATGAGTTAAGATCATTTTGGAGTATTTTACATTCATTAATATTCTTTATTCTTCTGCATACAGGTTAATGTCTGCAAATAATCTTATTTTGGTGTCTTGGGTGAGGTTTTGATCTATGTCATTTATGTATATTGAAAAATGAAGTGGACCTTACACTGCTCCCTGTGGTAGAAAAGGTTTGGGGCTTGACTCTATCAGGTCTACATCTGAGGCATCTTTCAATAAGTTACATAGTTTTCTACCACGAGAATAGGAACAGTAGAAGGGTCATGGTAATATAAAAAGATTGTTAATCAAGTTCAGTTTACCCTTTCATCAAGGTACTTAACAATCAAGCGTGCTAATTATTAATACTGTTCATTTATTGATGGGTTTGTAGACATTGTAAATTCTTTCAAGTGAAGCATGTGAAAATTTGATTAATCATGGAGAGCCAGAATTGTTGTTGTCTAATGACACCAACACACCAGCCACTCAAATTCTGCGGTATGTAATATGGAATCTGAAATCGTTTTTAAGGCCTGTGGAAGACTTTAAAAGATTAAAGAGTACTGCAGTTCGAGTCTAAATCATATTAACCAACATGGTTCTGATGTACATGCACAAGACAATGTATAATGTATGGTGACTATTGTTTTCTGTCCCCAGTATCAGCAGCAATCAAGGAACTGCGGAAGACAGCCCTGCCTTTCATGGCCTGCATGGTGCGACATTACACACTGATCTCTATTTCCCAACAGTGTGGTAAGTATTTGCTACCCTCTGAAATACAGAGAGGTAAATTTAACAAAATTGATTTTTTAAGCTTTTTTTGTCTTACCACAAAAATCTTTCATGTATCACCAAGTTCTAAAGAAGAATAACATTTATGCAAGGGGTAGTAACATTACAGAAATTTTAAAAATAATTTTAACTGGAGGAGCGAATTGTCTTGGTATGGTTTGCATGTATTTACTTGCCTTTGATGATTTACCATTGCAGGACCATTCCCTGTTGGTGACAAACAAGCCAAGTTGCAAGGTATGGACACACAGATTTTAGTGGATGCACTGAGCACCATCATGGGCCATGAGGAGAAAGAGCTTTGCAAACCTGGAAACTTTTCATTGTGTATCATTATTGAGACAGCCACCACCATCTTAGGCAGTAAAGAAAGGGTAAGCCATACATTTTTGTTCATTTGGAATTTTTTAACGTTTTTCAAAAGTGAAAAAATCTCAGATGCAATGCTATTGCACTTGAGTAGTTTATTTTGATAATTGTACATTTTTCCCCCTCTTTTGCTGTGATTTTTCAGGCTTGCCAATTGCCACTTTTTGAGTACATTGCGGAGAGAATGTGTCATCTGTGTTACAAACGAGCCTGGTATTCTAAATATGGGGGGTAAGTAAATACTTTTGTTAATGTGCTTGTAATATGTAATGTGTTAGCACTGTCGGAGTCAAAAGATAGCAATAGCCATTCTGAGAAATTAAGCCAATTTAAAAAAAAACAACCAAAAACCAAAAAACTATAACTTTTTCAGTATTTAAAATTCTCAGTGTTTTTAAGACTGCCCATTACTATACAAACAAATTAGTATTTAAGAGGAAAAAAAAGAGATAATAACATGGCCTACACTTTTAAAATCGTGTTTTGGCAAAGACAAAAGCTATCAATAAGTCAAAATATGGTATAAAATGAGAGATTGAAAGGAAACAAATTTAAACATTCCAGATGCTTTTGCCTCAACCTATTGTGTATCTCACTTGTCTGTGACTGGCCTTCGTTGTTCTCAAGATCGGTGCTAATTTTAAGCTCTATGAAATCAAGGTTCATAAGAATTCCAGTATGATACTGGAGTTTATAGCAAATTGAAAAATCATCTCTGGTTGATATAATATTATCTTTTGTCTCTATGCTCATACAAGCTTAAGGAGGTTTTTAGTCAGATCATGAGTCAAATGGGTTTTCAAGAAAATTATGGAAACTCACCTCTTCATGTTGCGTATGGCACTGGTAGAAACTGATACATACCTGATTTGTTTATAGTAAAGGTAAAGACAGTGTCAAAACCTGTTGGGTCATAGAGGGACAAACAATTTGAGACCCAAGCTTTCCATAGGCCACTACTATGAGGGACAACACTTGTCTAATGTGCTTTGCTACTTTCTCATGCATGACTCTGTGAGTTTTTAGCCATTTTGCACAGAGATTTTCTTGGGTGTGGAACAACTCCGTAGTGTGAGTTTTTAGCCATTTTGCACAGAGATTTTCTTGGGTGTGGAACAACTCCATATTACATGATGTTTTGGCTTTCATCTGGAAAAATTTGTTCATTTACTTATGCTTTCTTTGTATGCAGTATATAAATTATATTTCCACTTGTTCAGACAAAGT
This sequence comes from Lomanotus vermiformis, assembly GCA_037974715.1. NCBI lineage: Eukaryota > Metazoa > Mollusca > Gastropoda > Nudibranchia > Lomanotidae > Lomanotus > Lomanotus vermiformis. Next base: position 4,512 of record JBBPDF010219800.1, on the reverse strand, counting down.
GATAAAAGGAAATAATATTTGTAACCATATACCATGGTCACTGATGAAAATTCTTCGTCTATTCAGATGCTTGGCTATCAAATGTCTTTATGAACGTATGAGCTTCAAGTGGGTTCTGGATCATCAATACACCTTTCTGAAGGCCTTGCTGTTTGTGATCAATGATCTAACTGGAGAGGTATGTTCATGGGGTAAAAGAGCAAAAACTTGTTTAAGATTGGTTTGGGAAGGGACTCTAGGCTTTGTGAAAAAGAGAATAAAGGAAAATTTTGGCAACTACATTGAACTTTATTTCAAACAAGACATGAATGTAACCTATTCTTCTTTACTATAAGGAAGTAAAAATCATTCTTGAATTAAAATTCATACTATTTTGTTTTCTATAGTTTGTACTAACGTCACATGACATGTTTTTGAGAAACACCTATAAAAAATGGTCACATTTTCCATAAGGCAGCAAATGTGTTGGGATGTACACAAGGAAACTGTGAATGCTTTATGTCCAAAAACTTATAGCTTCACCGTTTAATAATACAATAATATAAGTAATACCTGCACACCAGCAACAGATAATGCTGATCAGAAAGTGGAAGACTTCTATGACTAAATTCAAGAAGTCATAGACAAAATGCTGATGAAAGATGTAGTTGTAGTGCAAGGAGATTAGAATGCCGAAACTGGGAAAGATGCATGGAAAGATTGATAAAGAACATAAGGACCCTGTTGCAACAGTGAAAAGACTGAAAAAGAACATAAGGACCCTGTTGCAACAGTGAAAAGACTGGAAAATAACACATGGAGCCTGTTGCAACAGTGGAAAGACTGGAAAATGACACATGGACCCTGTTGCAACAGTGGAAAGACTGGAAAATAACACATGGACCCTGTTGCAACAGTGGAAAGACTGGAAAATAACACATGGACCCTGTTGCAACAGTGGAAAGACAAAAAATAACACATGGACCCCGTTGCAACAGTGGAAAGACTGGAAAATAACACATGGACCCCGTTGCAGCAGTGGAAAGACTGGAAAATAACACAAGGACCCTGTTGCAACAGCTTAACCAATGAAAGAGGAGTAAGACTCCTTGAGTTTGCCAACTATAACAATTTCATGGGGATAAACACCTATATGTGAGGCCCCCACAAAACATTGAGGGAATGGGCCTGGCACAGTCCAGGAGATTAGTACATCAAAATCAATTACATCATGATTCCCCACAGATTCCACACCATTGTAATCATGAACAAGACTAGAAGTTTTGTAAAGTCAATACTTTAGAAGTGATCAAAACTAGTAATGATGACCTTTTGTGCAATGATGAGAGAAATAGAAGGCAAGTTCAAATGTGCCTGAATTGTTTAGAGTAAATGTAGTCAGGAAATTTGCACTATTACTGTTACAAGAAATGAGAACATAGTAAGATAGAGATTTTGAAACTGTTCCATACATTACAATGAGGGATACAGTGAAGGAAGTCCTCAGTAAACCATGCATAAAGAATAAGCTGTGGGTATAGGGAAGTGAACCAAGATGTCAGAAGCAGCATGAGAGCAGCAGTGAAAATTAGGAAAGAGAATCATTGTGAAGAAGTAGATCACAGTTTGAGAAAAAATAATAGCAGGAGAGTTTACCATCTTGTCAGAGATCTTACCAACACAAAACAGGCACAGACAAGAACACTACAGGATGCTTATCTACTCAATAACAGCGAGTTTTACTGGAAATCAAAACAAATTGTGAAATTTCCCTGCCGATGTTTGACTTACCCAGATATGCACAGATTTATATCATTGAATGTATCTGTAACTGTTTTGCTATTTTTTTGTACCTTATTTAACCCAGGTTTCCAGTGGTGCTGTTGAACTGGCTCAGAAATGCATCGAGGAAATGTTACGTCTTTGTGCACGCCGTCTTGAAGGAGAGGAGGCCTCTGAGGAGCTGTTGGCTGCTCAAAAGAAATCTCTTCATGAAGTTGCTCATAAGCTGGTTCCTCAGATCACTTCCTCAAATACTTCAGTCAGGAAACAGGTATTGAAGAAGACTGCATTTTTAGCTTCATGGCTTTTTAACACCATACATGGATGACACATTTCTCCAACATGTTTTGAGATGGCAGAAAAGATATCGTATGTTCGCTAAAATTCATTTTCTTTTTTTTTTCTTTTTTTTTCCTTTTTTTTTTTTTTTTTTTTTTTTTTGGGGAGGGTTATAGGGGCTAATCAGAAACGTTAAATCATCATTACAGCTGATCAAAAGGTTTGCTTTATAATTATTCTAATTTATTTCTAAAGTGGTCACATGTCATATATGATCATATCATTTTAAGATGTCAAAATAGTTTAAACTTAGATGTTGTTGAAGACCAAATGAGTAATAGAAAAAGAGAGTCAAAGTAAGAGAAGTAATCTTAAATAAAAATACTAAATCTTTATATAAGCTATTTTTTACAACACAATGAATGGGGAGATAAACACAATGGCCCTGTTGTGAAACCTGTATTCAAACTGTTAAAAATTTTCACTTTAAAGACACCCTTTGCGTAAATACTGGAGTTTTATTTCACTGTAAACCTGCGATCATAACACAGAATTGAGCAGTCAATAAATAAAATTCTTTTTATTTCAAGTATTTCTGTCGAGGCATTCTTGTATAAGTTTTCTTTCCGGTAAGTGTAGCAAATATATGTTACACCTGTGTTAATGTTAGAATGCTACATTTTTTTTGCTACCAATAGGTCCATAGAATTTTGTTTAGCCTAGTGAACTTGAACTATTCATACTAATCCTGTGTGAGATAAAGGTTAGACATGTTTGAAGAAAGAACATTGAATGCTGCATTGTTTGCATATCATTCATGTAAATTGTATTTAATCGATAATTCCATACAAATTTAACTAATTTTCATGACCTTTTGGAATGTTTTGTTTGTTTTTATTGTACATTTTAAGTATTGAATTGGAATGTTATTTTCCCTGCTTATGTTTCTTGTGTGGGCTTATTTCTTTTATGGTAATTTCGTTTCAATGTTCAAAATTGCAGGCAATGAAATCTTTGCAAGTACTGGCCGAGATGACCAAAAAATCGGTGACAGAAATCATGGATCCTCACAAGGAACTTCTCCAGGACATGGTCCCACCCAAGAAGCATTTGTTGAGTCACATGGCTTTGGTTTCTCAGATAGGCCTCATGGTAAGACAATCAATGAGATGTAGGATGGACTTATTGATAGAGGAAAAAAACTCCGATAATCAAAGAAAAGAATAATTCAGTCATCATTACTCTTTTGGAGAGAATTCATGTTTGTCTGTTATTCAAATGATTGAAGGAAAGTATGATTGATTTCAGATTATTCATATTTTCTTTTTTTTTTTTACATTTCTAATGGTGATAAAAAGAATATTTCTCATTCATATGAAGTTGAAGTTTGAATCAACGATCAGGATTTAGATAAATAAATTAAAATTGTTATATAGCTTATATACATCCATGCATGCTTTATGTGTTTACAAGGGGTTCCCTGAGAGGCTTTTCCAATCAGCAACCTTCTCAACTTTATGAGGGGCATATAGAGCAGTAGCAAACAACTCTAGCATACTGACATTGCCTGTAGTCGGGTACTCATTTTACACCTGAGTGGCATGAGAAAATGTATCTAAAGAGCTTTGTCCAATAACTCAACATTGCAGCCATCACCAGGATTTGAACTTAGACTGTCCTGCTCTTGAGCTTGAGTTCCTACTGACCAGACTACATGGCAACACAAGCTTTATAATTTTAATACAACTACACATAGGGAGTGGTATTTTGATGAAGTGAGTGTTAACCTATCTATCATCGGAATTGAAATCATACCTTTTATTTTTTGTTGCAGGAGGGCTATACATTCTGTGTGACTCTAGAGCCAAGGCTGTTCAGTTTCGATGCTAATCCATCAGAACACAATGTTTTCTACTGTGAGGTAGGATTTTATCTCTACCCATGATTTGTACTACTAATCCATTCATTATGATTAATGATTAGGATCGCATTATTGGGTTTTTGTAGAAAATTATGTTTTACACTTGGGAATGTTGAAATGTATCCTTACACTCAAACTTTAGTTAATAGATTAGGATTTTAAAGCTTTTTCTCTTGATCGCTCCATATAAAGTATTTGAAGATTTGAAATAAAAATTAATTTGTAGATTTATTATATTTTCAAAGTGTGAACTCTCATTTTTGCTTTTCTTTTTCAATAGGTTTTGAATATGTGTGATGCCGAAGAAGCTGCTCTCCTGAAACAAGCATGCTACAAAAACTCAACTAATCTAGTTCCTCTGAAAAAGAGTGCTTTGCGTAAGTAATTACATAAGAAAGAAGTGAAGCTGGGACAACCATAATCCATTTGCTATAAAGAATTACTTTTTAGAGGCATCGCTTTTTGAATGGTACCAGTGCAGACTTGCCTACTGTTACGGATAATCCGTAACTGTTACGAAAAAGTACCATCGGTTACGGAGTTACGGATAG
>JBBPDF010218696.1:0-12273 GCA_037974715.1 Lomanotus vermiformis | reverse complement strand
TCTCTCTCTCTCTCTCTCTCTCTCTCTCTCTCTCTCTCTCTCTCTCTCTCTCTCTTTCTCTCTCTCTCTTTCTCTCCTCCACATCCTCTTTCTCTCCTCCCCGCCCCCCTTTCCGCTATTCCTTCTCTTCTCTTCCTCTCCTCTCTTAAACATACACAAAAACGAAGAAAAGCCAGCCCTCTTTCGTTTCGATGCCCTCTTTTTAAAGACTTTAGGAAAAACACGAAAAAAGGAAAACAAGCAATGTAATAGGTCCACGGTTAACACTATTAAGTCACATTTAATAATTGCGACGAAAACGAATACATTATGCTATGTAACGAATGACTTTGAAAAAAGAATATTCAGCAATCGATACTGGCCTTGGCCGTTTGGTATCGAGTATTCGATACTTGTAATCGTCACGTGCCTCCAGCCAGCCACCACCAGGCCGTAGGGTGACCATCGCGTTTAACATTCCCATCGACTACCCGGCTGTCATTATAGATACCTGATACGGCTATCACAGACACAGACGTTTATAAATCAATTAATACACAACAATAGGACGGCGCCCATGTTGTTACCCCGGGCAAACAGGCAGGCTACTTTGGCCAGGCCGTGTGACTAGCAGGTCCGTATACCCATCTGGCATTCACCCATTTTGGTCTCTACCGCTGGTCTTTTCCGGTCACGAAATGGCATTCTGACCGACGGTTGCTGTATCCGTGTCCCTGGTTAATCCGGTTACTGGTAGGTACCTAGCGGGTGCATAGTTCGAGTCTCGTCAAACAGGGTCAAGCGCAGCGAGAGAAGAGAGAGGAGCAGACCGACTTCACTGTTCTGTTACCCAGCTTTTTAAAACATCAGTTAGAACGAGGGTCCTTTATATATGGTGCATATTGAAGATCCAATGAAAGCTTCGAGGCTAGTTTGGTCATATTCAAATCCCATTGTTATCGATTTTAGTGAACATGGTTCAACGTTGTCATCCAAACAGAATCAAATCAAACCAGACTAAACCAAAGCCAGTCACACTATATCAAACGAAATCTTACTAGTTGTATGGAAACATGGACTTATAGGAATACAGATAGATGGAACTTGGGGTAGGTAGGGCAGGCAAATTTGTTTAAATATTGACTCTAGGTTTGAACTTCGATATTGGCACCAACAAAAAACCCAAGAACAATGGACATTTGGGTATTCAATGGACTTAACGAATTTGGTTCGCAACTTTATACATGAAAGTATTGTCTCACTGTCTGCAATTTCAGTAAAAGCAAAGGGGTCATATAGGAAGTGGTGCAAAGGGCTGAAGGTTTTGGACGTCGCCTGCTTTCCCTGTACAGCCCCATAAAGCTCGTAAAGTAGTCTTGAGAACCAACTTTGAAGGTATTGAGACTAAATGATCCCATAGTGGTTAGCTTACATCCTTCTGTAGACCCGAAAATCTGGTCACATGAAACTACTAAGAGACGCTATTAAGAGAAGCCAAATTAGACCACACAAATCAAACATCTGTGTTATGAAACTCAAAGCCACTTGTTTGTGCTTTACGCTTTTTGCAGTAGATCTCTCAACAGGCCTTTTTCCCAACCAAAATCCGCCTCAAGTCCGAGGGACACAGAGAAAAGTAACAACTATATAAGGCGTCATTGTATTAAACTGATGAGGCCTTCAAGACTACCATAACTCGGATATTTACTTAACCCCTGCATGGGGTGAGAAAGGGTAGGAGCTTGAAGAGTATACTGTTTACTTTTTCCCCCACTATGAGTTCATCATCACGGCTGTGCAATGCGATCAAGCATTCGAACCTGGGACCTCACGGTCAGCAGTCGGAGTGTCACCTGAGCCGAGTCGATACTTCATCACACAATAAAGACCAGGAGAAAGAAGAAGAGAAAAGCGGTAGGGACTCAAGAGCGACCTCTCAAGGATGACTGGCCTCTTAGAGGATGCACTGCGTCGCGTCTGGGGTCACCTTAGAGCACGGGATCGAGCGCAGACGACTGAGCAAAAGAGCCTACTATCGGGTTATTCGCAATGATGTTCACATCTTCATCCAGACACCGGTCACTGAGTTCTGTACCGGGGACAAAGCGGTAACTGAACACACTCTCACTTCCCATGATCCCTTGTAAAAAGGCTTTGCCGTTCGATCCGACGTAATCGAATCCCGGGACAATGTAATCGCATTACGCCACAGTAGAGAATTGGATGGAGGTTTCACCCTATCATCGCCCTCTACACGTCCCACTTAGACAGCTGACAATGCTTTCATTATGGCACAGCCAGCAGCCATCCTTCTGTACACCATGCCCATGATGTATTACGAAGCACAGCTAAAATCATTCTATAAATTAATACGTTGCGTAATATTATTATATTAAGACAGAAGCTTTTCACGATCAATCGAATTGGCTTTTATCAGACAAGTTGATAGTTATTATAATATCCCTTATCTCCGGCTGTGAGCATCATCAGAATCCCTCCGGTGAAAATAGAGACAGGGACCCGCGTCCTTGTCGTAAACTATTACATGCAAATTGATTGGTATAAATGTGAAAGTTCACCTTATCAAATAAGGTGAAGTGACTTCCACATTAGCGCCAATCCTAAAATAGAATGAGATTTTTTAGCAATCGACCAAGAAGCTAGTGATGAACTGGGAGCGAGTACTAACAAAAAAATGGAGCAAGAGAAACTTCTTGCTAAAAAAGATGAAACTAAACAGGAAATGACTTTAGGATAAGGAGTCTACTCAATCAACTGGGCCGTTGGGGGTCGCGGTTTTGCCAATAGCTGTAAATGATTAGAACTATTAATTAAGCGGATTGATAATGGATACTAATTGCCCAAATCTATTCTGTATAGGATGCTAACGTGCACGAGGCTTCCATTAATTGCAATTAAAATTCCTGTTTCCCAGTAATTTGCTGAGGGTTATTTATAAGCTTCAAGAGGTCGTCTGTGTGTGTGTGTGTGTGTGTGTGTGTGCGTGTTTGTATGCGTGTGTGCGTGTGTGTTGGCTTGTAATTATGCCTGGCAGTGTTTATATTTTGTTCAGAGCGTCACCGAATGGGAACACCACGGTTGAATTTCATCCCAATTAACAAGTCATGTCCTGATTTAAGGTTTCCAAAAGGTTACGGGTTTCCATTCCACCAAGAGGAAAGACTAGAAAGCGTCCAACAAAAGCTAAAAAGCTAGCAAGAAACCATACGCACATTACGAACGGAATACTTCAATCGAACTCGGTATAGTTATGGTTTTTGTCGAGGTTATAAGCCTCTTTCATTTCGAGTAGTTTATCTCTTACCTCACACATAGGAAAAACGTTACAGCACATATTGATACGATACTTCTAGGATTCCTTCATGCATTATATCGGGAATTCCCTAAACGACAAGCCAAAGATCACCGAAAGCTATACTCCAATTCAAGCTCAATTTTAGAGTTTTCATGTATAAACGCCAGCACGATTTCAAAGAGACTCAGTCTTTAAAGTTTGAACGGTAGGGCTTTGAATGACGTAAGCAATGCAATCTTCTACCCGACCAATTCTTATTATGTCGGAATCCCACAACTCTGTGTACGGACTAACCCAGCAACAACTACAGTATTGAACACGAAGCAAGGTTCCTGTCACTTGTATAACTGCTCACGCAAGTCAAACAGAACTGGTATTTACTCAATGATTAGCCGTTGAGATTAAATGCATTTCGACGATTACATCAAAGGGTTTCCTTTCGTCGTAGTTGGATTTTTGGCACTAGATTTCAATCGTTCCAAAAGTCGTAACATTAGGCTTTAAGCTAGGACCAGGATAAACAATGTTTTGAAGACTGAGTAGCAGAAGGAGTTCTTTAAAAATCACTCATGTTTATGTAATATATTATTTGCTTTGATTTTTAGTTCAAGCTACAATAATAATGATAACAATAATAATAATAATAATAACAACAATAATAATAATAATAATAATAATAATAATGTAATATTAATAATAATGTAATAATAATGATAACAATCAAAAAATGATAACAATAAAAATGATGATGATGATGATGATGATGATGATGATAATAATAATAATAATAATAATAATAATAATAATAAGCACGAGGAGGGATGGAATGGATAACGATGAAGACCAAAACCGTTACCGTATGTCGTTTTCACGAAGTGCAAGCCAAGCATTTAAAAACCAACAATCATTCAATAATAATCTTTTGCTTTAAAAAAACAACAACCCAAAAAACCAAAACAGGCTGACGTGTTAACCATTCCAACAGTGTTGGTGACATTCCAGGCAAAAGCCCCACAAACTTGGGTATAAACTAAACTAAACTAAAGCCAACGTTCATGGTAGGCTATATGCTGCACTGATACTAATCCAGGCCACAAGCAAACCTACCACCAACGACCGGCGTGTATCCATTGACAGCCGGCATTTTCTCGGGTTGACTGAATGAACTGACGACTGGCTGGCTGGCTGGCTGGCTGGCTAGGCGAACCGTGTCGGCCTGGCCTACACCTCTATCATGGGAATCACCATGGCCATCGTCATCGTACTAGTCACAGGGGAGAAAAGGCCTTGTCTAAACTATACTACCTCACTGCCTGCATCCACACATGGAAGGAAAACTACAACTAGTATTGGATGGATCGAGATCGATGTCCAAAGACCACCAAGAAATAGATAAAACTAGATCCTGCCCGTGCCTACTAAAGACAACGACTAAGCCAAAGAAGAGCAGCGGCCTCTAGTCGGACGACGTTATACAAGAGGCGAGGAGGCGAGGCATGACATGTCAACTCAGTCAATGTCGGGACGGCCACAGGGAGGCGACGAGAGGGGAGCAAGAGCGAGCGGCAGCGGCTTTTTTTTTATCCCACAGACTCGGGATTTTCACCCCTAGACTCGGTAAGAGGTGGCCTGGTTTGCCACGGGGTCAACACCAGTGTCATCATCTGTGTCGAGTGTGCGCAAATAGAATAAAATGATATATCATTATGAAAGCACACACACACACACACACCGTCACCCATTCCTGGGGCATGGAAGTTCTATAACACATGCTACACCCTCGTCAGTGCCCACTGCAGACTGGGTTGCGAGGAAAGGGGAGTAAATGGGGAAATGATGTAAGGGAAAGAGGAGCGTGAAAAAAGAGGGGTGGGGTAGATTGGAGATGGAGGAAGAGGGGGTGGGGGTTGGGGGGAGACAATTCCGATGACTTGCCTTACACATCACAGATGGTAAATCCAAGTCCCAATTCGGTCAATAATACGTCACACCGCCAATCCTAACGTGAGTGGGTGTACGTACTGAAATCACTAAAACAAAACAAAAAACATCAAACCACACTCTGAAAGCTTGATCCGCGTTTGACCCACTTCGATTCCAATTCCAGGGTCACCGACATGACGCTAATGTTAACACAGATGTTCCACCAACTCCAAAAGTTCAAACTCAACACGCACGACCTGTAGGCTACTTGCCAAGTCAATTTCAGCTTAGGGCGTAGCGTACATACTAGTACTAGTACGCTACGGCTTAGGGCCATCGGCTCCTGTGGAAATTCACAACCGAGGTCTCTTTCCCTTGTCAGCCCAAACGTGGCGGTCACCAGTCACCACGATGGCCTTGTCCTTCGTGTCATGATGAACAAGGCAACCCCGACAACGGTGCCGTGCTTATCAACTTCAAACTAGTCGAAACCTTGGAGCCACTTTTACTTCTACCGTTTCGGCCAACCGACTGACCCATTGCATTGCAAGCAAAGTGTTGGTTGTTGGCTGCCCACTGGTCACCCAGTCCCACACGACAGCGCAGCAGCAGCAGCTGACCACGTTAAACAATTCAATTCAAAGTCAACGACCGGACCTCACCAACGGTCTCTCCATTTGGCCTTGGATTGGGTCGGTAGATAAGTTACCCTAGGTCGATAGGCAAGTCGGGTTTACTAGATGGCCTCCCTACACACACACCAGCATACGCATACACACGCTTGTCATAGTGAAGACCCGGCCTTTCATCCATGTACGTGTACTTATCCGTGGACCACTAACCATGCATTTGGTTGCCCGCCATTAATGCACTACCATCATCTTCCTCCCCTTCATCCAAAGCTAACTGAATCATTCAACCATCATCTTCCTCCCAGTCATTCAAAGCTAACTGACTCATTCAACCATCTTCTTCCTCCCATTCATCCAAAGCTAACTGACTCATTCAACCATCATCTTCCTCCCATTCATCCAAAGCTAACTGACCCATTCAACCATCTTCCTCCCATTCATCCAAAGCTAACTGACCCATTCAACCATCTTCTTCCTCCCATTCATCCAAAGCTAACTGACCCATTCAACCATCATCTTCCTCCCATTCATCCAAAGCGAACTGACCCATTCAACCATCATCTTCCTCCCAGTCATTCAAAGCTAACTGACTCATTCAACCATCTTCTTCCTCCCATTCTGCCTGCCTGTACTTTTCCCAATTTCCTCTATATCGTTTATTTAATAAGTGGCTTCTGCACCCCTTCCACCCCCTTCCTTGTTTAATAGAAGCCGTCACAAACAAACCACACCTCCCCTCCCACCCCCCTCTCATACGCACACATACACAGAGCCTATGAGCGTCAATCAAATTGTATATCAATCTTCAAAACAGACGTACTAGTAGGTCTAGTTGTGTCTGTGTTCCAAGACCTATTACAATTACTTACGCCGACAAAGAAGACAAGAGAACACACACACTGGCACGCCAACTAACTGCCAACTTTCCCCACAACTTGACACCACATTCCGGATTCCTTCCGCAGAAGAAGAAGATGCACGATTGCAATGCCAGCCCGTACTGAAAATAAGCAACAGGCTAGCAATAGCAAGCCAGCAGCCGCGACGAGACGGGCGCCTGCGTTGAGGATGGCTAGCTGGCAGGCAGCCTGGCAGGACAGACTATCAAGTAAAAGGCGAAGGAAGCGTAGCCTAGTAAGTAGACCTAGATCTAGATCTATTCCCATTAGGACTCGACGTGCGTCGTGTAGCCTAGCCAAGCTGGTAACTCGTCAGGGTGGAACGTTGCTGTGTAGAAACACGCGTTCAGTGTGTGTGTGTGTTTGTGTGTGTGTGTTTGTGTGTGTGTGTGCGCGCGCCTGTGCGTTTGCGTGCGCGCACCGTGAAGAACCGACCCCTCAAGCCTCTGACTGCGCATGAGTGCCTATGAAGGGCTGGCCCTCGCCGACTCGACACTCCACACCCCACACTGATTGCCACTTATTTCTTTCCATTACACTTACACCTCGACCACTTCTAAACTAATACCATTCAGGCCTCGGGGTAAATCGACACACACGCACACACACACATTCAACAGGCCAAACTGGACCTCGATCGCACTAACTTCAACTTGCGTGTTGGCCTCAGTAAAGTACCTCCGGGTCAGGCAGGCTCAAAACACAGGAAAGAAGACAAACTGTGTGAGTCTTACTAGTGATCAAAGCATAACATGTAGACAACCGTCTGAACACTAACGCCTTTCACTGGATCCACTATGCCAAGCCCTTGACGTGGCCCACCCCCTTGATGACGACGCCAACTACGTGTACAACTGGTACAGCAATGCAAGGAATGCGTCCTGACTGACTTGACAACGGCTGATTGTTTGCCCGCCTGGCACTGGCACAGTTTGTCCTTTACCTTACAACCTTACAACGCATACCAGCTAGTCGACACAGTGTGTCCTTTACATTACAACCTTACAACGCATACCAGCTAGTCGACACAGTGTGTCCTTTACCTTACAACCTTACAACGCATACCAGCTAGTTGACAAAATGCACGGATTTACCCAAGCTGGTTTAGCATAATAATTCCAGTGTACTTCAACTCATGGGTAGGATTTCATTTTGCCTGTGACAACTCAAAATGTTCAAAAGATAGTCAAACATGCCATGCACCCCGGACAGCCCTGTACTGTGTCCACTTTCGATAAGACCAAGTACTTGATCCTGTCCCAATTTGTGTTGTCACAGCTTTCACCAATCACTCGAACTGACAAGGCCTTGAATAACGTGGGAATACACATCTGTTCAAAACAGCTGTCAACCAAATGTATGCTGGTCTCAACCAAGTTGGTCAGACAAAATCATCTCCATGTATTGCTTCATTCAGCAAGGAGAAGACAACTGACTCCGTTTGGCTGTCAGTCTGCCATTATCAACAGGTTTGAGTCGACGGTTCAAAACCAGCACAATTCTACAAGGCGATGGCAAGATATTATGCTGATGTATTGATGACGATGATGATGATGATGATAGGCTATTCAAAATAAACCCATAAGACTAGCACAGACAACTATATTATACGTTCACACGGCGGCCAGCCAGTTGACGTGTCGCTTTACGGTCAAACCGATTTCGCACTACACTTCCAGGGCCAGACGACAACACTTCCACAGCCAGACAACAACTCCACTTCCACAGCCAGACAACAACTACACTTCCACGGCCAGGCTCCTGCCATTTCATACAGACAACTACACTTCCACGGCCAGGCTCCTGCCATTTCATACAAACTACACTTCCACGGCCAGGCTCCTGCCATTTCACACAGACTAGACTACACTATATAAGCCCATTTTTCTACAAGCTGCCAACGCCAACGATTAGCTTAGCCCAGCTTATACAAGACTTTTCATGAGATGCATTGAGATAAAACGCACACACGCGTTCAACACACATACACACATCCATCCATCCATCCAGCCAGATAATAAAAATAAAAACTTCTCTATCCTGCTATCTTTGTTTTGGCCGCCAGCCAACCATCGCCACCACCATCTCACGGGGGCGTTTCAGCACACCACACCACACCACTACCAGGTTGTGCTGTGTACACAGTAGTCCATGCTGTGCGTTAAGTGTAACGTGGTCCTCACTGGACGTGGGGTGGCGGCCGACCGGCCATCATAGCCATAGCAGTACGTCTAATCTACGTCTACTAGTACTACATGTTTGTCGTATGTAGGCCTCCCTGTACTGTACTCTACACGGCATACAGTACACACAGTGTGCCATTGCATCTGGATGAGACGAGAACACACATTGTATGTAGTACGTATACTTGTATGTGTACACTTACTAAAGGGCGGTCAAGGGCGACGGCTAGCTGGAACATCAGGATGCTAGCACAGAAAAGACGTTCAATGCATGTGGCAAACATTACTAGTACTACTAGACTGTCATAACAACTAAATGTCAATCTCAAACTGCCTCAACATGCCATTGCATTCACAACCATTGCTGCTAAAAGAACAATTATGAAGAGTATTCCACTTGGTTTTGATCCTAAGTCGACAGGCCGACACCCCCACCCCACACAGTTACTGTCGTCCATCCTGTACTGTCTGTGCGGCGTGACGTGGTGAAGGCGGCGGCAAGAAGAGAGCTTGGCCGACCAGCACGGACCACGTGGGACATACGCCACGGCCCCTAGGCCCCACTCACCGCCCCACATGGTTGACATTACAATCTACAACTTCCAGTAACCTGCTACAGTTTACGCTATAAGAGCAAGACGACTACAAATTTAACAGGGAAGACGCTGATACACAGGACTGTTTGTTTGGCCAAACGGAAGTAAATCCATTCTGTTCGTCACAACGTTTCATGCAGACTACTCCAGAATATAATGGATAATAGATAATATACGACTGGGTTGCCCTAATACCAGCTGGCTACGTGTATCCGCAAGACGGATTGATGAAGGGGCGAGAATATAACCGTGCCCAAAGTGCCTGGCAACCATGCTCAAGTGTCTGGCACCAACTCCACTCTCCCCGTGGATGGGCTGGCGTGGTATGAGCTGCCTGTCCATACTTCACATCATCTAGCCTCAATCACCCAGCCATCAAGGCCATGCGCACGTATGCAACACGCTCATGCCAGCTGCCGTTCCATAAGCCAACTGTTGCCATTGCAGTAGGGCGGGATAAGCTGGCCGACTACAACGAGAGGCGCATGAATGGACAAGATAGATGCTGTAGGCAGCAGTCGACTATTTGGATCGCAGGCATTGCGTTTTAATAGGATTTGCCCGACAAGCAAAGACGTTCTCCTATTCAATACACACGAGTAATCGAAATGCAAGTGATGAAAAACCCGAAAGTCTTTCGAGGTTGGGCCATTCAATTCAACATTCGAGTCGACAATATGTAGCATACGCCGCACCACAGCCGGTGACCAGTACCAGTACCAGGCCACAGAATAACGGTGTGCACACCTGTGCTAAATGTCGGGGGTAAATCAGTCCACCTCGAGGCTACACAAAGAACCTGACAACGGCATGACGACCTGCAAACTTACAATACATTTACATTGTCATCCTACCTATATGTCAACATCAGCTGTTGTCCCGACATCATCTCTTTTCTATAAAAGAAGACAAAAAGGCCGACACTAGTAGCAGGCACAGAGCCAATGGAATCTCCGCTGCCTTATGGAAAGTCATTCCATAGACAAAGTCCAGCAGGAAAAGCAAACAGCATCCAAACATCGAGAAACCACGCACTACTTGGGGCATTTAATAACGCTACTAAATACTATAAGGAAGGCCCTCTCCATTATAACTATAACGCTGAAAAGAATAAGACTTCAAATTGAATCCTATCTAGCTGATAGTAGTGATAGCCAAAGTGGCTTCCGTCCAGACAGAAGTACCGCCTACGTCGTATGGACATAAATGGCTGGTTGCAACGACAAACACAGAGAAAATCAACATCAAAATTACGGGAACAGACATGTGAGCAGCATTTGACACTATCGACAGAGAACTGCTTGAGATAATAGAACCAATAATTCAAGAAGATGAAATGAGATGGATGCAGTTCCGGTTGAGTAACATCCAAATCAATATCAAAGTCAATGGTGATACCCAGAAACTGCCCTTTATAAGCAACGTTGGAACATCTCAAGGTGACAGCCTTTGTCCGATCTTATTCATAATGTATCTCCGCTAAGTGAGATCCATCATCCCAATAACACCTTTCAAGAGAAATCATATATATATATGCAGATGATGTCGATTTTGTCGGGCCAGACTATGTCAACAACAAAGAGGTGCAACATATATTAGGAAAATACAAACGCATGGTAAACAAAGACAAAGCGGAACTGACCAGAGGGGAAACATTATGGAACAAAGCATGGAAAGTTGGATCTTTATTGGGCGATACAGAAGAAAGAAGGAAAGGACTCTCAGTGGCAGCTCTGAAGAAAAAAAACTAAATAAAAGTTTGGAAAAGGAAAGACAAAATCAAAACTATGTACAACCAAACTCAAACTGTAAAAATCTCTGGTAAAACCAGACTCAACATATAGCAGAGGAACATGGGGACTGACGAAAATGGAAGAAAAAAGACGATGTTTTCCATAGAACACTTGAAAAAAGTCCTTGGAACACGGTACCCCGTTAAAATAACTAACATCTCTATTTACAAAAACTGTAAATGACTCCGCTCTCATCTCAAATTTTAGAACATAGATGGCGCCTTTAAGGACACATACTAAGGATAAACGAAGATATACCAGCCAGAAAATCAATGAAATTTTACTTCAGAAAAAAAAAAAAGAAATGTTTCCGGAACGTCCTCTCACCTTCCTACCTATAGATCTCAACGGTGACCTCACAAGGATAAATAACATCGCCACACGCCTCACGTTCAAGTCAGAGAAAGATCTTGACCACCTCGCAACTCTGGCTAAGAACAGAAGAAGGTGGAAAACACTGACGACGAGCATATTAGAAGCAGCCAAGGCATCCAGGTCGGACGACCAGGAGGGGAAAGGTATCAAGACAAGTCAACTTCCGCCCGCGAACAGCATGGTACAAATACAAAGCTCACGCTCACAGAGACGGCTCCGATTCACGCAATACATTGCATTTCGTGGTGGGGTCTTCCTTTGGAACCCCGGCAGGTTTCCAGTGTTTGACGGGTCACCAAGCCATCAGCCTTCGCCCCCCCCCCCCCCCAAACCAGCGCGGACATACATGGCATGTATCCAACTTACAGCGGACGGCCTCCAATTCAAACCACGTCCAATTTTGCTACATAACGGTGTTGAAATGCCACATGCTTCTTTTCCCTATATGAACACCAATCACATGTATTTTACATGCAGACGTGAAGAGATTCAAGATTTGCATTGGTTGAGCCAAACTTCAACTGTAAACTGAGCGACCGGGGGGGGGGGGGGGGGGGGGGTTTAAATTGGAAAGCTG
>JBBPDF010216488.1:0-12282 GCA_037974715.1 Lomanotus vermiformis | reverse complement strand
AATTTAGAAACTGACTTTTGCTTATTATCTATATCTAAAATTGTTTTTAAAATTATTCTTCCAGGGATCAGATGTCACTGTTAGATTTGTCTCAGCAAACCCCAGGAATAACTTACGGGTAAAGTTAAAGGGTTTATAAGCGTTTACTTCTAAATGATTTAGCAACAAAGTCTTAAATAAGATATATTCCTTTTTTAATCAAGTTAAAATTATTATAGAATGAAGGATTGATATTTGATGATGGGATGCCATAGTCTTTGCCATAGCACGCTAGCCTTTCTCGTGAAATATGTTACTTATTTAACCTTTTAATATGAAATCCATCCTTTTAAATAATGGAACTAAAATGTGTTCCTCTTTGGTATACTTTAAGATACTTCCATGATTCTCAATAGAAATTTAAGAGTCTTTCCCAGACCCCATGCTGGTTACTTTTGACAAATAGGTGAACAAATTGACACTCTCTTTTAATGTATATACTGCAGTGTCTTGCTAGTACAATTCCCTTTCTTAGGTACCATATTACATTTCCTGCTTTATTTTTTTTTTGCTTTTTTTTTTTTTAATTTTTGTATACATTTGGTAGACTCCTTTTAATTTTAAGAAATTGATAAAGAAATGGTGATCAACAGTATTAACTTATTATGTTGGCGTCACAATGATCTCCCATTTTTCAGACCAATGACACATTTCTAAGTGTGGAGCAGAAAGATGACAGCAATGTGTGGCATTTGGTGTCTACTGATGTAGCATTTGAGACCAGGTGAGAGAACTGTACAGGCTAAAATCATACCTTTGAAATTTGGAATGAAAGAAATTTATTTAGACTGAACTTTTATTTTTTTGTTATTCATTCAAAATTTATGGTTTTATCTCATTCTTTTAGTCAATTATTTTAGTAAATTGCTTAAATCATTCATCATGGAAAGTGGAAGGCCATTATATGATATGATATAGTTTTATTCTTAAAACCCATTGATTTTCCACTTTGTTCTGTTTTATTGGTACATTGATTTTCTCTTTCAACAGATTCAAATGGATCCGCACAAGTGAACTTCTAGGGGAAAGCGTTGCTGAAATAAAGTGGGAAATTCCTCTTAATCAGGAACCAGGTGTCTATCGAATTCGTCATTTTGGCTCCTCAAAGTCACTAACAGGAACACTGACAAATTTTGTTGGTCAGAGCAGAGAATTTATTGTAAAGGGGGCCTCTCATATTTACAAATAGTTTCATCAAATTTGTCAACGGTGACATTGAATAAAACAGTGAATTTTTTGTGCATTAATTTGTGTAATAGATTAGATATTATTTGATCTCCAGCATAAGTTTATTTTACAGTTCAGTCGTAATTATACAGATACGGATGTGGAAAGCGGCAGATAATGTCCTTCATTTTTTAAATGTGCATTATTATTGTTATTTTTATTATTATTATTATTATTATTATTATTATTACCATTATTATTGTTATAATTATTATTGTTTTCATTATCGTTATTACTCTCATTGTCATTATTATTAGTGATTGTATAAATACAGTTACCGGAACTCATAAGAAGTCAACGGGCGCAAAGTCAATTCCCAGTTAGTTGACTGATTTCATCAGTCCTGTTTTTCTTTTATCATTGAAATTCAACTTTATCAGTACCATCATCCATTAGGGTGGGCTGATTAGAAAGAAAAATTGCTGTTGGGAAGAGAGAGCAAAAGCTCATACTCAAGATAGGCAAGTGTGCTTCATGTGTGCTGTATCACCATCGCGTAGCCTAATTTAAGAAAGACGCATCACACTTTGTGGGACACACATGGATTATAATGTCCACTACTGGTTTTTATAAGACATAGACTTTGACCTTCTTTAGCCAGCATAGATTTTAAAATCTACTGAGGGCCTTAAATCAGGGAAACAATGCAAGAAAGTGCATTGTGTAATAAAGCCTTACTCTATGGATCTATAAATTTATCAAATTTAAGACCACTAATGCAAATCAACATCTGCACTACGTACCAAGAAGTCTAACATCAATAAATGACCTTCAGGTATTAAGAAGACTTGTACAAAATAGAGACGTCTTTAGAGAAATAATATAAGGCATATATCCAATGCTAAAAAATTTAAAGGTCGAGCTCTGTATTAGACGATCACAGTTTAGGGCAAGCGCCCTTCAGCAACAGCAAAGTCATTTACTACTACTACTACTGCTTACTATAGATATGGCATAATGTTCCCAAAATCTAGTCTGAAAGTAGAAATTCATTTCCCAAGGGATTTCATTATCTACCCTCTATGACACGAAATGTCCAGTTTTTTGTCCCCCAATTATCATTTCTAAATCTGCGTTGACAAACTGAGACCATATCCATACAATGAGGTTTTTCCACGATCATTGATACACGAACTGCAACAAAATTGTCCTTTATCCCCTGAATGTGGTCAATGTTAACCCGACTTAAAGACAACTCCCTTTTTCAGCTCCAATGTGTTGACTTCAAGTGAGTTCCTCAGTATTACCATTGATATTGTTATTAGTGTTGGACAAGCTCAAGTAGATCTATATGTTGTTTTTCTTTTTTTTTTTTTTTAAGTTTTGCCATTGGTTACATATAAATACAAATAAATAAAAAAAAACAACCCACAACCCTGTGAATAATCCATTTTGTCATGTGGTATTTTAGTTTTACCCCATTTGGTGGCTAGCTAACCATGAGGTCCCAGGTTAAAAAAAATTGCCACTGTTCAGCCCTGAGGGGCATTTTATCTTTTGGTTTTTACCAAAAAACCGAGTGTATTCCGCAGAGGAGCGCCAGCAAATAGAGGCAATTTGGGTAAATAACCTGATGTATGTTTTTACAAATGCAACACTGAGTTCTGGGAAAATGCTCTTTACACATGTTTCCTCACCTTATTCTGGTGTATATTGGGTTATCAACTACGAGCAATGATGAATCTTATCAATATGCCAAAAATGACGCTCCTATAAAGAGGATGCTATTTTGCATGCTTCATAGGAGTTGAGACCACGTTTAAGTGGAGAAGGCCCATGGTAAACATATTGATGGTGTTCGGCATAAACCGATCAAGTCATGGCTTTTCAGTTTCTC
This sequence comes from Lomanotus vermiformis, assembly GCA_037974715.1. Classification (NCBI taxonomy): domain Eukaryota; kingdom Metazoa; phylum Mollusca; class Gastropoda; order Nudibranchia; family Lomanotidae; genus Lomanotus; species Lomanotus vermiformis. Next base: position 9,179 of record JBBPDF010216488.1, on the reverse strand, counting down.
TGAAAATAGATTAGACATTTAAATAACGCCCGTTCTATATGTGTAAAATTAGCAGACAACCTGAAATGGAAATGCTTCAAAACAGTTTGCATTGAACCAGCAAAGTTGACCATTTGTTTCTGCTATCAGCACGTTTAAGGTATTTAAAGAGAAATTAGCAATCTAGCAATATAGAGACGATCGGATTATGCCCACAACCATCAAAATAAAAATAATAATTATATTTAAGAGCATGATTGACATATGAATTGTATAAGAACTCTAGTATCAGTATTATCACTATCATTACATTTATTTTTTGTTGTAACTATTCTTCTTATTAATGTTCTCATTTTTATTTTTAACTGTTGTATCGCTTCAATGACTGCCATTGATGGCAAATTTTTATTATCTTAAAATATAATGACGAGAAGATAGTTTCATGTCCACTCATGTATGAGTTGGAAAAATGAAGAAAAAGATGTCGGATGATGAATGAGGCGTGAAAACTCTGCTGTACATATGACAAATTGATAAAAATCTATATTTCATATGACAGCTTTTTCCACGATGCCTGTATGCACAAAGGTGACGATGGTAACATAAAATACCTTTGCCTTAAATCAAGTAGATTCAGCAACTAAAATTTTATTGCAGTTTTTTTAACGGTATGAATGTATGTGTTTGATTGTAATGGGCAAGTTTTTCTACTCTTATCCAGATGTTTAACCTTTCTTAACAGATTCACAGTTTAACTTTTTATCATTAAAATGTAATTAATTCTTTCATTTTTCAGAGGGTAAGGTGGATATGTCCCCAACTAATTACAAAAATGTCCACTTGACTAACTCAGCCATTCAGCTATTAAGCATATTGACATATTGAAGAGAAGGGCGTGTAGACGTATTGATCAGTGAATGTTACAAGTAAACATATTATCCTTCATGTGTGTAGTAAAATTGAATATACTATTTTCCCCCCATCCCTAAGGGTAGTTGAAGTTAACTTAGTGTGATGAAACTTCAGGCTTAGCTAAGAATCTAAAAATTAGGAAAGTCTTTTATCAATGAAACCTTGTGTTGCAAACTGTTTTTCTTTGTTTCCTTTAAATATTTATTTATCTGCATTAATCCTATGCAACTGCCACGGAGAGTATAGAAGTATTAGAAGTGATCTATTGTGCTGAATAGTACAGATCATATTACATTACAGTGGACCTTAGTTATGACAATAGCCCCCTTTCCATGCAAAAATTCTTATCACACTTGAGCTCTCAATATTGGCTAATTTTTCTTGCTTTGGGATGTGATCAAAGTGTGGACATAATTGAAATGATTGAGAGTCCATTTGTCTTTTTATTTGCTTTGGTTTGTTTTTTTTGTTGTTTTTTTTTATTTTTATTGTGAGCTTTTAATATTAAATAATACATAGAATTCGATTCAGATTCAAATGTGCAGAAGAAAACGGTTTCGAGTTCATCAAGCAGTCTAGGCCAAAGAGTATGTCTTTAGGATTATCATTAGTCTAAGCCTTAAGCCGTGGATAGGTGTACAAATGAAAAGTGAAGATTGTTAGGGTGCCGATGGTTATCATGCTTTGGTTACTTGCAGTGGAGTAAGCCTATGAAGTATAGCCTCCATACATATATATTCTTGTTACTTGTCACCTTCTACCACTATATTGCTCTGTTTTGAATGCATGTTGAGTGGATGAATGTGTGTTTTCGGGTTCATTGTTATTCCAGGTCTCTGGATTGCTTGGTAATGTTAAAGCAGACCTATTTCTAATTGGGAAATAATAAAAAAAGATGGGGATTTGAAATCGTTTCGTAATTATTGAACTCTCATTTCAAAACTCATGAAACATGAAGCCCTGCTGCATTGTGTTATGCATACTTGTATATGTGCTGCCCTTTTTGCTTTTGCTTTCTTCTCATATGCTTAATTTTGAAAGGTGACTTGGGGAAATTTGGATTTGTTCTTTTGTTGTTGTTTTTTTTAGGTACAAGCAGGTTTTCATGTGTTTTTCAACACTGAATTCAGGGCTGACTATTGTTCTTTTCATGAGTAGAATGTGTCATGGTTATCTCTTATTAAATTTATTGCTTTCTATGTTCATTCGTTGTTTGTCCTTTATTTGATATAAATTTGTTCTGCTGGGTCCATTGGAGTATGATCTTTTAAATTTAGTCACGGCTTGAGCAGTGACAGTGACAGAAGGAACAAAGTTAAAAAAGGCCATCTTTCAAATAATGATTCATTCTTTTTTATTCCAATGCAGTCAAAATGTCTCTTTGGTAAATATGTAAAATGTTTTTTATATAAAATTCATGAGAAAAACCATATATTCTACAATGCATTGCTTTGCGATAACATGTTTTTAAATCATCAATAGTTCAAATAATACATGTCTTATGTTTTCTTTATAGAAGCAGCAGTAAGCATGTAATACTTAAACGCTTAAAAATAATGTTTGTAGTTGGAACAATACTTTAGAAAATATCTTTTAGACAATAGAATAAATTTACCTAAAGAATTGATGTTGTAAATGAGATTAAATTTTGATTCATCTCAAAGATAAGCATCCTTAAAGCTTCACCAGGAAAAATGTCATAAAATAAATTGTATTTTCTTGGAGATTTTAAGAGAATAAGAAATCCAATATCAATAAACACAGTCATGTATATTATCACAGAAACAACAATAATTTTAACATTAATTTTTTGTAACTATAAAATTGATCACAAACCTAAAAAAAAACAACAAAAAAGCAAACTAACAAATTGTAAGATGACAATCATGCTTAAGATGACAATCATGGTTAAGATGACAATCATGGTATTTGCTGATCATAAAAACTCCAAAATTCATTATCTTTTTCAAAGGTTTTTGGCAATTCAATGAGTTCTTCCTGCTGAGGGGGTGGAGTTAGAGGCGGTGTGACGAAAACAATGTCATCCTCGTTGCCTGGTGTGGGCTGAGGATCAGGATTTTGTGATCTTTTATTATTCTTTGGCTTTGGTTGTGGCTTTGGTTTGGAAGGCTTAGGCACTGTGACAACTGGACGCTTAGCGTTACGATCCCAATTAGCTGAAACTTTTGGTATGGTGTCAAAATACAATTTCCATTTTCCTTCCATACGTTTCCTAAGCACGTCTTGTTCCACCCAAATACCTAAAGTACAAAACAACAAGGTTGAAATATTTTACATTGATATAGATATATATAATAAAAAACATACATGTGCACATCATGCCTGGAGATGAAAAACTTAATCCAAAAATGGTTAAGGAACTTAAGTAAATGTATGAAGTATATCTAACACTTGCAAATTATCTCCCTCCCATGTTTGTCAAATCTAGCATAATCTAGCATCCAAAAAGTTCTCATAAATGTTGTAAGGTGTCCTAGAAATTTAATATTACTTTTGAATGTAAATTGGAAGCTAAAAAGGGCAGACATTATTATTGAAATAAAGCTCTCCTTTCTTCACAACATTTAAAGATAATGGTACACAGTAAAATGAACTCATTTGGAGCCATTGAGGTAGGTTGGGAAAATGTAAACATACTGTGAGGAAAAAAGTAAATAAGGAAATGCAAAACTTTATCCAAAAAAAAAAAGAGGCAAGATGAAAATTGAGTTCCAAGATAAACATGTCTTTCTTGCTCACACACAAAATCTTTCAAACGCCACACAATACATCTTATTTCTTATTCTGGTTTTCCCATCACTGCTCCATCCCATCAAATTATTGTACAATAGAATTAGAGGGCAAATAAGATATTGGTAAAATGTTTCAGCTGTTCTATAATAAAATTGTTTTTTGAAATCATCTGAGCCCTCTCACCATGAGGGTTACCATCATACTTTTCAGGTACATCTAAATTCCTGTAAATTCCTGTCTATGTCCTCCAATCCAACTCCTCACATTAGTTGTGAATCCACGTTCTATTCACTTTCAAGATATTTCTTTAAAATTTTACATGTACTTAAAAAAAAAAAAGATTAGTTTTATCATGAAAACATTGAAATGCAGTTGAAAAATAAATTTGGAAGATCATGCAACTCCCCGCAGAACGGCTAACTGATGGTCTTCCTTGATTTGGCAGCAGTTTTTCAAATGATTTCAGTGTTACCCCAGTGGTGTGTTGGGAATGTTAAAAAGTATTGTGATATGGCTAAGAAAACTTGGCTATATAACTTGCATTATTATAAAAATGGTGCTTGAAAAAATAAGTAAACTTGAATATTTTCTGTTATGATTTTCATATTATTATACATCATGTGCCACATATAACAAGGCTTACATTGATAAGAAAGAGAATTGAGAAAAAAAATGTTATGAAAAGGACAACACATCTAAGGAAAGACATCTGTGGTCCACAGTCACTGCTGTTTCTTGCCACCTAAAGGATACGCATCATCCCATGCCTTCTTCATTCTTTCTCTCAGAACGTTATGCTCTGACCATGTGCCTAGAAAGAAAAATTAAAATTTAATGTTATAATATTATGAGTTTCCAATACAACCAAGCATTAAATCTTTCACACAAATTACATTGTGTATTGGGTTGCTTTTTTTTAACCGGATTTTAAAAGCACATGGATATATTAAGAGTAACACTATTTTTCTTTGTTTTACATATAAAAAGAAGTCTGAATTTAATTCTTTATTGCATTATGTTTACGAAGACATATAGTCATATGTAATATTCGTGAAAAGTTTCAAGGAAAGCTCTATTGACAAAGCACCATAACTTAGTGAAACTCAGTTAAGTCTTAAGGAAAGCAGAAGAGGCACTAATGCTGTTTTTGCACTGACGACAGAGTGAGTCATTGCACACAACAAATATTTAAACATGGTATCCGTAGACCAGGAAATGACTTTTGACTGAGTGAACAGATACCAATTCAGGGAAACTGAAAAAATATGGCGGTCCTGGGCAACTACTGGGAAATGTTACGATCCTCTAAGAATCATGCGCAAGTACCTGAAGGGTTAACAACAGACTGGTGCCCTATCAATTCACAATTTACTGCTCCTCTTAATGACATAGATGGACAAGATCACAAAAGTGGCAAATGACGACAACACTGAATTGAATGAATTTCTTATTGCTGATGATAATAGCACATGAACACAGATAGAGCATCTACAATTCTATACAGACAGACTAAATGAAGAATACAAGAAACACGGAATGAAAATCAGCATCTCTAAAACAGAAGAAATGAAAGCAAGCAAAAACCTAGGCCCTTTACACATTTAAATTGATGGCACCTGTCTGAAACAGGTCAGTGAAGTAAAATACATTGGGAGCATATTCACACAAGATTGCAAAATGGACAGAGATAGAAAAAAAAAGAATTCAAAAGATAAATGCAGTTACCTGCTAACTAGCACCTCTAAAGCCCCACCATTCCAATAGAATTTAAAGACCAACAGATGAACAGTATCCCACTACCAAAACTAATATACCATGTCAGTGTCAGGCATAGTCCACTTACATAACATATGAAAGGAAAATCGCTATTTGCAATGCAAACTTAATTATTGCTTCGGAAAATCATGAATGCCACCGGAAGAGATATTGAATTCAAAATTCAATATGATTAAATCCAACAACACAGCCAGTCCTGAACTTTAGTAATAACCCCCGAGTTAAATGGTTTTGACACTTGATGAGAATGCCTCATAAACAACCAGCAGCAAGATCATACCAACAAAGAGAATCAGGCTTCAAGTACAACAGAGGACCAAGAAAGATGGCTGGATGGAGTTAAGGAGATCCTAAGACAGCACAACCTGTCAGTCACTACAGTTGCCAACCGCCTGCCGCAAGACTGAAACCTCCACCTCTCCTCAACATGCGAGATACCAGAGGATGAAAAAGAAAAAAGTAAATAAAGAAAGTTGATAAATTTACTTAGCAAGAGGCTATTCTGATTTTACTGTAGGCCTATTCATGTTTTTCTCCTTACATAATCATTCCACTCAGGAAAACAACAATACGTGAAACAATAAAGAGAAACCCAATGAAAATACCAAAGGAACAAAAACTGACTTCACAAAATATATATTTAGTGTAAAAAGCTGTTTTAATTATTGGATAGGATGTTTAACATTTCTTGCTAAAATACACTAACAATCCTGAGAAGTTGAATACATTTATGCTTGACATGAAACATTTTCATTTGTAAATTGCACTTAGAATCACAAAATGAATGCAGGATAGAAATTGAAGGCTTATGTATTATAATTTTCGATCCAAAAGATCCAAATTTATTGCATCATGCACATAGGAATATTCCATATAAAGCTATATCATATCATTCAAGGTCCTAAAAATTATTTCTTACTCCTCTTCAGGTGGCAAGATAGTGGGTTAGTTTAATAAAAAGCAAAGGGGGAAACGGAGGATTAATACATTTGATAATACGTGGTGTATATTGCATTCAGGAAATTATGAAATTATCGGTGCAATGAAAAGAGTGTTAATGCTTAAGCATAGAAGGCATAAGAAGTGAGTTATGTCACTTTGACCTTCGCTGAAAAAATAAACAAAAAGGTAAGCACAGTTGTAGTTGTAGCTTGACAAATGATGGGTTGGAAAATGACAGTGTAAATAATGATATGCCAATAAAGCTGAATATTGCAAACTGGAGGGAAGTAATCTTTTCTTTTTTTTTTTTTTTTTTTGTGTATGTAACAGACATGTCACAAATTGAGCTAGCAGCATCATTTACTGATCTGAATTCTCCCTTGTGAAGCTAAACAATAATGGTGGTCATGGACAGTGAGCCACCTAAAATGTCCCTTTCTCTGATTAGAGTGCATTCTTACATGAAACTTTTGGGGTTGAAATATAATGAGGTATGTATTACTATTTTATTCTTTTAACAGTCTTAGATTATTGAATTCAAAAAAACACTTTTAATTTTTAGAATTGTCTTTGATAGCTTGAAGGAACAATGAAACATTTAGATGATTAAATCTTATTCAGGTTTCCCTTCAAAAGTGACTATATAATCAGACTAAGCTTCAGCATATCTATATTTGAGAAATGATTTACATTGCCCTTCAAAAGCTTTATCCTAAGCTTATGAAGATACTGTTTGATCTCTGAACTTTGTTTCTGAGACAGTTTTTTTTATTATTATTATTTTGATACCCTCTGTAAAAGGGCTAGTGTGGGAAGCTAGCATGAAAAATTGTTGCAAATACAAAATTTTCAAGTTCACATCAAAGTATTTCTCTTGATAAAGGAGAATTCATTTTACAGGTTCTGAAGGTCCTCAAAGGTTTATAAAATGTTTTTCCATTTTTCAGTATAGATAAATGAATATATAAAGAGTTCTCTTTTGAGAACAAAGTAACCTACTTGACCATATTGAATAGTTCAAGAAAAGGCATTTCTAATTCATTACAAGAAAAGAGTATAACACCTAAAGAAAGGACAATAGATAAGTTATGAAAGTGGGAGAATGAAGTTTTCACTTACTTAATTCATCTCTCTGGTATCTGAATTCATCTGGATTGGGCACTCTCTTCAGGTGTACTTCATCATTGAACTCTGCCTTTGTTCTGCTTATTGTATGTCCTGAACTTATTCCTGGACATATATTGTATCTTGTAGTATGTCCTAAACTTGTATAGTTATCAGCCATATTGACGGGCAAAGCTTTAACATTGTCCTTTTTGGAGGGTCTTGGTGGTCCTGATTTTTCTCTTTGTCTTTCAAGGGCTAAAGATACTAAATGTTGATCAGAAAGAAGATTATCACACACCCTACTTCCAAATTTATGTCGAATATTAGGAGGTAAATCAATCAAACTTATGGGGCCGTTCTTGGGATCAGATTTATTCTTTTCATCTTTATAGCCTCCGTGGAAACGTTTTCCAGATTCAAATTGCGCTTGTGTGACAAAATTTCCACCTTTGTCATCATGCAATGAATTGAACTCTCCCTTTTTTGGTGCAAGAATATCCCCAATTAGACTGTAATTATGCATTTGAGGTTTTCTGCCATATTTATCTCTATTATAACTACCTCGCGGATGCAAGCCTAAAATATTGATATCTTTAGAATGTTCTAAGTCTCTCTCTGTTAACCAGCCATGTTGCTCTGACGTTTTGCTGTGACAGCTTTTTGCATCTCTCTGACTGGAGGTGTTTTTAAAAGAAAATACTTTATCTGATTTATCCTTTAAGATCTCATCTGCCTCTGATAATGAATTGTGTTGCAAAAGTGTTTCTCTTCGTGACGACTCCAAAAAGTCTCTTCCTGTTAAATAAAACAAGGGGAAGCTAGACAAAAATACTGTTATCAAGTATGACAGGTTTTATAGGATTTTTTAAAATGTTCTGCCATAAGAATAAATATAAATAGTTAAAACGAATGAAGCCCATATTGATGAAAATGAAAATTTCTACTATGAATTTTCAAAAAAATGTGAAACATTTTCTTTAATTTTTAAAAAATCATTAACAAATTAATTACTTATCATAAAGTCTGTCAACACCAATTATCTTGTTGTTTTTTTCTGATTGAGCCCTGTCAAAATGAGCACCACTTTACTGAAATTAAAAACAAACCTGGAATTGTTGCCTTTAAATGGTCTGGTAAAGGATACCTCTCTGGAGGCTTTCTAATGGTTCCCTCAGGAATGTACCTCCCCTGTATGTCTTTCAAACTTTCCCTATCATAATGCTCTAGAGCTGTACCAAATAGGGAGTGTTTGGGTAAAGCTTGAGTTCGTTTTGAACGTGTTGCTCTCCAACGGTTATTTTCATGCTGATTCTGCACACTTGTTGCCATTTTGTATGAGCCTTACATACAGCCTGTATTTGGACGAAGATAATCCATGAATGTATTTAAAGGAAAAAGGAGAATTTCAAACACTAAAGATTTTGCCTTGCTTTTCAATTCCCTGATGAATTTGATGATTTCCTTTTATCCTGTCCCCCAAAAAAATCTTTTTCTCTAAATTTCTAAGACAATCAAATATAACTTTTTACCTTCTGTATTTTACATTTACTGCTAGATTTGAAAAGAATATAAATCAAAGATTACTTCAATTTTTGTTTAGACATTCATACCAAAGCAAGAGGGACATTTCATTCATTTCATTTCTTGATGTATTCAGATTTTTATACAGTTTACGTTTTGCTTTTACAACTTATCTATGATTCATGAAA
>JBBPDF010214278.1:843-12297 GCA_037974715.1 Lomanotus vermiformis | reverse complement strand
TCTCATCATCGTTGTTTAATATGCGCCCAGTGAAAAATACCGGGTTATGAGGCGAAGTTCTGGTCTGAGAGCGGGTTATAAGAGGGGAACATATGAAAAAACTGTTTCACCGGCAAAGCGGGTTATTAAGCGAAGTGGGCTTTACGGCGGCAGGTTATTAGGCGGAGACTACTGTATCTTACAAATGCCCTCCGCAAAGACAACATGGACGCCACGGATCTGTCCACGTAGCCACTAGATCTAATGCAAGACCTTTCGTGGAATAACACATTGTTGACAAGTAATCTGTCAGTGGACTGCTAACAAAGGCATTTCAGTGGAATATATGACATTGCTGCCGTAGATCTCTGTCAGCATAGATCTGTGGCTTCCACAGATAGATCGACAGAAATTTTTCAATATATTAGAAAATCTGTGGATCCATAGGTGAGTGGCAGCCCTGGATATAATGAAGTCATTTGCTGTATTGGCAAAACTAAAAAACAAAAACAAAACAAAACAAAAACAAAAAACACAACTAAAACAAGCAATAAATAAGAAAACAACAGAAAAGATGAGTATATTTTGTGTAATGTTCAGGAATAGGAGGTAAAAAAACACACTGTCCAAAGACTGACAAACACACATGCTTAAAAATAATAAAATACAGGTGTGCAAAGTATAAATGAACCATCCGCACTCCATTTTATATATATAAATATATAAGTGTGTATATGTATATGTATTCATACATGTATGTATACAAATACATCTAATCTTATTAGCAGGATATACATTTTAATCAAACTTTTTATACTTCCTAAAGTTTATGAAAGAAACATTGAGAAACCAGCAGAATGTTAATAATTTTACACCTCTCTTTTACAATTGAAGTGCAGTAGAGACCAGCTATTCGTCCAGCACCAAATTGTCTGCTCTGTCCAAATAGCTATTTTGTGCATGAAAGAATATTGTTTTTGCTTAAAAATTCAACCTCTTAATGGCCACTCCCAGGACAGAAATTTCACCCAAGTGGCAACTTTGATGTACAAAAATTGATCACCCTTCGGCAAGTGTCCTTTGCTTACTGACTGAAATGAGCCTTTAGGTTGGAATGAGTCTAGAACCCTCCGCTAGACCTATAGTACAACTGGTAGATTGAGTTTACCTTTGGCTTTTCCAATACAGTCAACCTCAAGCAGCAATCCTTGCCATCTCAATGCCATGCCATCCCCATGCCTCGCCTGCATTTTACTTCTTGCCAATCACTATGGCCATCCCATAGAAGTGATGACCCCTCCTGACCCCTTTCCAAAAGCCAGTCTCACTTGTGACATGAAATCTCGCTGCCATTGGTCCCACCCAAAGAAGACAATCATTTCAGTGCTTCGTATGTTTTTGTCGGACTCATCATGTCCTGCACACATTTTTTTTTGGCTCAAGTGGACATCTGGTCTTTAACAACACATTGGATGTCCCAGAAATACTCATATTCACCCTTCCTCGGGTTTTGAGTTAATAATTGATTAAATCATGACATTGAGACTAGCCTATGCCTGAATCCATGCCCCCAAAAATAATACATGTACACCTATCAAGTTACAGGTCATAGGTAAACAAGGTAAAAGGTAATCTTGCCACTCCCAAGAAAAGTCCACTTTTGGCTAAATGTATGTTTCGCCGTTTCGCCATATTGATCAATCTGACTGCTTCCCCACAGACTGGAAAAAGAGCCAGAGACGTCTGTAATATTATAATTTTCAACAACTGTATTGGCACTGTGACCTACCACTGTCTGAGGAAAAATATATATAAAGGAGAAAAAAAACTACTTGAAGCTGCTTGTGATGGGATGAATTTTGTTAAGATAGCCATAAGCCCTGATGCTGAATCTGTTGTGTTTTGATGCCTGCAGGGCAAATCCCATCCTACGACCAAACAACAAATTTTGTTAAAATAGCCATGAGCCCTGATGCTGAATCTGTTGTTTTGATGCCTGCAGGGCTAATTACATCCTGGGACCAAACAATCTTTAAATGGTACAATGACTTCAGCACATTTCTCAGCATATGAAAACTTCTTGATGTAAATTGATTGCTAACAAGCAGACTTTGAATGTTAAATACATGACCAGTATAATCCTGGACCACTTTTCAAACATATGTAATCCTTTTAATTCTTCCTTTATACATAAATTACAAAAAAATACATGAAAAATCTTAAATGTGGATGAAAAATAAAAACAGCGGCATCTAAGAATTTTAAAAGAGAAAAGACGGCTATCAAACTGGGACTGGATCAAAGGATTATCCTTTTGTGACAGAGATGGTAAAAATAAAGACATATTGATAGAAAAAGTTGGGAGGGGGAAAATTGCAGACAGGGCTTCAACGATCCCAGTGCAAAGTTCTGAATCAGGAGGAGGCACATCGAAACAACACTGGTCATTTCATGCTTGGAATAAGCAAGATGACAGACTGATAAAAACAGGACGACAGGAATGTAGGAGTATCTACCGGCAGCACCACCCAGTGCAAAATAAAGAATGTGATTGTAATGGGGGATTACAGCAGAACAGCCAAGAAGTAAGAATAATCGAAATAATTCTCCCGTACACACACAGTCATAAGGGGGAGAGTTTTCACAATAGAAATGAAATTGATAAAACATGCAACTGTTTCTGAAAGATGGGGAAAAATATTGTAACATGATAACGTTCAATATCGCAACAAAAAAAAGCCATGTTTTCAAAATGAATTTCATAGTCTTTTAATTTATGTATCTTTGATTTCCTGACTGTTACTTTATATATACGCTTAATTTTCAGCCAAGTTTAGTCAAATTAATATATACCATAGACCAGAGAGACAACACGTTTTTTCTTTTTTTCTTTTTTTTTTTTTTTTTGGCTACTGTCTGTATGTGTGCTTCTGATTGCACACAACAGGAATACAGCTGTCAACTGGATGGGACCCACAGTACAAAATTTACTTGAAGAATACAAATTATCCCCCAGCACCAATCAACACACAACGGCATCCTTTGCAAACAAATATTTACAGCCAGCTAGAATTAAATCAATAGCAAAAGAATTTTACACACAATATTGTACTTCGTTACACTAATGATGTAAGCCATTCAGATCAAAGAATTTTCTGTAAAGCCTTTTAGAAAATACAACACACTGTCAAAACAAATGGAAATTTCAAAATTTGAAGAGCGCATACAAATTTCACTGACGTTACAATTTAAGAAAAAGCTCCTGATAAAAAAAACAACTTTGAAATACAATTTGATTACTAAAGAGCTTGAGACAATAAATAGATATATTACCCAGAAGTAAATCATCTATCTACAGATATACATATTTAAGAACCAAAACAACATACAAAATAAATTTTAAAAAATAAAAAACAAAACAAAACAAAACAAAACCTGCCACAAAAAATGTCTGCAATAAGTTGAAAATCTAGGACAATGATTATCATTGTGTACAAAAGAATCAAGCAAATAGACAGACAGATGATGTGACAGAATATTAAGAAAGATAGCAAGGAAATCCAAACAGAAGCACTTTTTGTCTATTAATCTCATCCACTACAAATGAAAATGAAAACAACAAAAAAATAACAAACAAAACAAAACAAATAAAAGAAAAAAACTACAAAAGAAACAAAACAAAACAAAAAAAAAAAAAACAAATGAAAAAAAATAAACAAAACAAAGTAAAAGACAAATTTGGAATGTGAAATCTTACCATTCATTGCGCCGTCCTCGCCATCAATGGTAGATGCATTTGGATCTTCCACAACTTCGTTCTCTTCATTAACCACTTGAATTACACCTTTTTGCATTAATTCCAATTGGGCTAAGGGAGAAAATATACACATACAAAATTAATCATGTTGGAATCAAAATAATCATACAGACAAGGTATTTTTAAGAACCTCTTTTTTTTTTTCAATATATTCTTTTTCTAAATTCTGACAATGCTAAAGCAAAGATCACACAAGAAAATGGGTTGGCAATGTTTCATACTTGCCCTCCCTGTATGACTTACTCTTTTCTATTTCTGGCTTGAGTCTTTTATTCTTGATGAGAATCTTGTATTTGATTTGGTTTGGTGACGGAAGAGGGACACCTGGCTCCAGCTGTGAGTTTAGGTCAAACAAAACAAAAGGTAATGTTTGAAACGGTATAAGTAAGAATATTTATTCTACTATTTATCAACTATATGTGATTATCTATAAGGCACCTTTCCTTAAATAAAACAATAAATAAAGCCCTTTATTAACACTAGGGGAGGATTCGTCTTTCGGGTCTATCCTGAAGGAAGACTGGATATCCCGAAGGAAGTCTGGAATAGACCCAGACGTCAGCCGCCGTGCAGCACCACCAATGAGGGCAAAAGAGGTGAATGTTCTTGCCCAAGGAAAAGACAAGATGCCCAAGCAGGGCTCGAACCCATGATCCCATGGGTTACAGTGCAATGCCTTAACCACTCTGCCACCTGGCCGCCTAACTTAACTCAAAGAAATTTACATGAGAATTCATGGTCATATACTTGTATGTGGGGCTGCCATGCAATTTTTTTTCAGAATCCCAAGTTTTGTACAGTTCTATGTAACTACACTTATTAAAGTGTTTCCATGACTAAGATTGGCCATCTACTGAACAATGGCACTGGCAACTTTGGCTTTGAAGCCCAATCCACGTTCAATGCACTCAAAGGGAATCTACTGTGGATCACAATATGTCAGGCATCTTGAATTGTGCTATTATAGCAGCCCTGACTTGACGACAAAAAAAAAAACAAACTAAGGAAAACCAAAAAAAAAAAAAAAAAAAAAAAAAAAAAAAAAAAGAAATAAAAAGGCTCCATGATTCAAAATCAAGAGATATATCACCCTTTTGTCAGAGGCTGTCAGTAGGGTTGCCAAAAACTACGGATTCTAAAATGAAGAACAGATAGCAGAAATGGTGCAAATAGGAAATAATGAAAAGAGAGAACACTGACCGCATGCCCCTCTAGCGGCCGTTTCAGCAGATAATCCCCTAGTATATCCTCACAATATTTGGACATCTTATATTGCTGTGATTTACTGGAAAAGAAAGTAAATATAACAATATTATTATCATTATAATATTAATAACTGTTATAATAATGATAATAATAATAATAATAATAATAATAATAATAATAATGTACACTTATAGAGCACCAGCAATTCACATACCATATGCTACAAGTAAAGACTGGTTTTGACACAATAAATCTTTGTCCATGATTTATCCATTTTAGTGAAATTGAAATAAATCTATTCCAAATTCATGAAGTCCTGTTTTGATGAGCATTGATTTGTAGATTATTTTTGACGAAACACTTTTATTCAAATTGAAGTAAATCTATTACTAGTTTGCAATTTCCACAAAAAAAAAACCCAAAAAATATTTGAAAAGGAGAGCTCATTATTTTATTTGCCCTTTAGTAAGCATTTACCTATCAAAATAGTGATCTAAATATATATTGATAACTCTGCTAAAATAAGAACCTCTGTATGGGTGAAAGATAACGGGTTTTCATTTCAAGCAAAAGCAGACAATAGAATCTAAGTTGGCCAACCTGCAATGGTTCTCAAATGATAGAATGACAGGATAACAGGAGGTCACAAAAGCAGTTTCTTTGATTGCTTGAATCACATCCTTAAACAGGATGTCTGTACACATGGCCTTGCCGTGTGTGATGATGGGCTCTTGGTCCTCATTGCGGCCATCCCAGCAGTCAAGTTCAACACATCTGTCAGAGTTTGAAAAAAAGAGGAGGAAAAATTATATTTGCCCTTTTTTTTTCTTTTTAATAAATCTATTTATTTGCTAACTATGGACACTAAAATTTTTTTACCAGTGATATTGTTCTAGGTGCAATTCTGACAATAAGACATATGAAATAAATGTTTGCTGCTTTCCTAGTTTTTAAAGCCTATGTCTTATAAACTTAGATTATAAGCAATCATCATCATCATCAATCATCATCATCATCATCATCAATCATAATCATCATCAATCATCAATACCATTATCATCAATCATCATCATCATCAATACCATCATCATCATCATCATCAATACCATCATCATCATCATCATCATCATAATCATCGATGATCATTATCATTATTATTAATTTATGATCATCGACACCATCATTTTAGCTTTCATAAAAATATTGTTATAATTGCCCTTATTATTATACCTGCAACCAGCCAACAGGACCTGGCGATACATTTCCACGGAAGATTTACCTCCAAACTGGCGACCAGTGAGATAGGTGTTGTGAGAGGAGTTAATGATATAGTGAGCAAGGGGCTGATCCATATCCATGTAGATATCAAGATGATCCAGGAAGACAGGGGCATTTTCATCTGACATCAAGTAACGACAAAAACCATCTTGGCTCAGCCATTCTGGAATAAGAAACAGCAATGAAGTGAATTAATAAAACTTTAAAGTAATTTTTAAAAATGGAGGTTGCTATTTACGTATTTATCTGACTACTTTACCTATCACTTCCACTTTTGACACATACCTATATTTGGAGGACCAAAAGGTGCTGAACATTGAAAGGCAATATTCAGGTCCTGTGTCATTCCGTTTTTCTAAATGTATCTAGGTTATTAACATGCAAAGTATGTTTCATTCCACCTTCCCAAACAGTATCCTCCGTAGTACAGTTGTAATTATCCCAGCCTGACACACAGGAGACCTGGGTCCTATTCCCCATGGGTATGAATACTTTTTCTTTCTTTAAATTTGTTTGTATCTTATTCCCCTTCCTTTTTTTTTTTTTTGTTATATGTGTTGTTGGGTTTTTTTGTGGGGGTTTTTTTTTGTGTGTATATGTGCTTCTAGTTTTTTGTTTTGTTTTGGGAGTGGGTATTTATCTATTCTTCCATACAGGTTTTACTTACTTATTGATCGCTTTTTCATTTCTTTTCTTTAAATAGTTACTATAGTCTTTCTTTCTCTTTCTTTACACATGATTTTTTATAAGTTCGCGTCCCTCAACAAGGACGGGATTCAACGTAATACTATGTACATGATTGAAATTACTCTCTGATTTCAGTGTTGACATTCATAAACGAAGAATATTTCTTTGTCCAAAATCTCTAAATTAACAGTTTAGCACACTTTACAATGATTTTACCCGCAGCTATATTTCACAGAGAGGGTTGATCGACTGACAGTTAACCAATCCATCATATTATTTCATTCGTAAGGTCCCCTCAGAGGAACCCCCCCAAAAAAAAATCCAAAGTAAAACACTTTACAGTCAAACTTAAAACCACCTACCTTTCTTTACATACTCAGCGTCGGATTCATAAGTCTGAATAATAGTTTTCACTCTTGCATGATTGTAGAAGGGAAACAAAATTTCATTGAGACGAGGGTCTCTCTGTCTCTGGAATAGTCAAATTGAAATGGAAATTATAATAAAGTTTCGATTCGGTATACAAACAAAATGTAATAAGTGACACCCAGTTGCTTACACAATGTTGTCTAAGACCTACAAAACATTTCAAACTTCATGTTCTCACAATTAACAATGCTCATTATATCACTACAAGTTCTAACAAATAATAAAATATTCACATAGCTAAACTGTGAAACTTACTTCATTGAAAAAGTCAATCAGTTGCGGAATATTCAGATATGAGCGACCATGAGAGCTGTAAAAAAAAAAACCAACAACCAATAATACATATTTAGAAAACAGAAACAAATTTTACTTCACAAAAGACAGCTTTAATTTCATCTTTTAAATGTCTGGTAGATCAATAATAAATTTAAATCCGTCATGATGTGAGTATCAGGTATTCAGAAAACACATCACATAAGACACAAGACATACATCTTAATATGCAAATCCTCTTCACCCACAAATTAAAGTACCACTTTGTAATAAAACTATTATAATACTACAATCGTGGGCATTTGATAACCTTTGGAACCAAAGAACACTTCCACAGGGTAAACTATTTTCCTATGCAATGTCTCCCTCAACCCATCCTTTCCCAAATACTGACCCACACTCTAAACACAAACATAAAAGAAGTGGAAAGAAAAAAAATGCTAAGAAATACACTTAAACATAACACAAATTGGAAGCACTAAAAAAAAACAACAACACCCAAAGCAGAGGTCAGTCAACAAGAACTGTGAGACAGAACAAAAGTAATGACAGAAAAATAAAATCATAAGAAAATTATAGTCTAAGTACAATACCCCATCCCTACCCATCCCCTTAGACATTCCATATACTCACAGATCTTTAAAGAGTTCCTCAATATCTGTACGAGGACATATCATATGATACAGTTCATAAAATTTGTTAAATGTGAAAAGACCTGGATCTATTTCATCACCCTGAAATGAAATAAAAGCTACTTTAAATATCATGTGTCAATAATGATGACAATGGTTATTGAAGATAGAAAACAAACAATAAAAATATTGATAATAACAATAAAAATATAAATAATGAAGAAGAGCTATACAGGAGCTCCTACATCCTGAAAAGGGCTCTCAAATCATCACAATGCCATTATCCTTCTCTGAATCAATCAATGCTAATAATTGTTAATTATCAATAATTATTAGCTTAAAACACAGACTTAACGACTTACCCGTTAAACAAATTAATAGTCTTCACTTAATCACTCCATAAAAATGGAGAAAATAAATGAGCAAATTACTTTTCCTTTTCAGGAATGGCATGTTGGAACAATTACAGATTTAATAATAATAATAATAATAAATAATAATAATAATAATAATAATAATAATAATAATAAATCTATATGATGCACATCTATTTATCTGGAGATTGAAAGTAAATATCAATGACAAAAAAGACTTTCAACAACTATAAAATTGAATAAGAGTACTGATGAACATAATTCTCAATGATGTAAAATTACCTTTCCACTTGGAAGCCCTAGATCTTTTAGACTAGACATAACCATCTTCTCTGTTTTCCCGGATGCAAATGTTCTTGTTATACTGGTGAGCAGAACATATAATCAATTGAAATCAGAATACTTATAATATTAAGAGAAAATTTATTAAAACTGTTTACTACACCATTGAAATTATCTATAAGATACACTATTTAATCAGCAAAACTAGGTTATAATTATTCTTTTACCAAATCGTTACGATCATAGAATTATTTTTACAACTTTAAATCATAAGGAGTGAAATACAGTTGGAAATACTTGGGAAGGGAAAGCAGAGTGATGAACAACCAAATGCTATCACCAATTTCAACACTTATCTGTGATCAATGAGGAAAGTGATGCTTTTCAATAACCCATAAAAACAAAGTCAAGAAAGACAATACAGCAAAAATTTAGACCTACCCTCTTACAGGAATCTTGCCATTTGGATTCACCATACAACACAATTTGATCCAGCTGTGGAGCAAAATGTAAACATTTTCATCATTCACAGATGACAAATAGAATTATCACAAATAAGTTACACTGCAACAAATGTCACACTTCTTTGCCAATAAGATCATAATTCAGTAAGGAGTATGCAGAGCTGCCATCTAATAAAGCTGACATCTACTGCCTGTATCTACGACTATGAACAAATGTGAAAGGGGAGGGGGAGAAATCTGCAAAATCAGAATGATAATTTGCACTTGCCCCATGACTCGGTCTCCCATCTTGGTGAAGCCTCATTTTGAATTGTGTGTACATGTGCATATGTATAAACAAACGCTTTTTGTAGTTTCAGGTTCTAGATCTTCTTTTCATTATTCCAAGGTTATACAAAACATGGCAACTTTAAAGGAACATCAAACAAATAATCCACATTGTAAATTACAATAAGCAAATGTCATGTAGATTCCCTGCAAGATACTTACAAATATCATTTATTTCCCATGCACTTATGTTGCTTTTTATTTCCATTATTTTAATGTCAAAATGACAGACCCAAACACAATCAGTGATTGTGATTGCTGGACAAAGAGACAATGGACAACTGTCAAGAATGCTTAAAAAAGAAAATAATCAAAAACAAAAGCAAACAAAAAATTGTCATATTTCAAGTCGATCTTAAAAATCCCTGAGAGACTTACTGTTTCTTCAACTGGGTCATGGGACACACATTGTTTGCTTTTGTGTTCAAGGTTATTTTTCGCAGACCTTCAAACCAAACCTGTGTTTTGGATTTAGATGTTCAAACATTAGTTTCACCGAAGCAAACAATTGTTTAAATTTCAGGAAATGGAAGCATGAATGTGTTGGAAGAAACAAAATGGGAGAGAGAGAATGATGTCACTGCAACAAATTCTAAAGGGATATAGCCATTATTAAATACATTATTAACATCTTTTACTCCTGCCTAAGGTTTAGCTAATGTGCTACTGAAGTGTAACAATAAGATAAGAAAATATAATATAAAATATGACTTAACTGTCCAATAGCAGCACTTTGGTTTGGTGTTATAAAAAACAATATGTTAAAAGTTTTATTGGAACCATTCTTTCAGACATAAATTTATAAGCAAAATTCACACACATACATACCTTTGCTACATCTGGATCCCTAGCAATGAGAAGTGTGTAGGTTATGTTAACCAAGTCAAGACCACTACAGACCGTGACAGTCCTGGACTCTAAGTTGTGAGCACTTTTTTCCAAGATGTCTGCCAGAACTTTGGTATCCTGTCAAGGAGATGGCAAGGAGGATTTACTGTAGTAAGATTTGATTAAGTAATACAGTCAGAAGAATCATCGGGCCCCTATTTGGCCCACCAACATGTGCGAAGCAATACTTTAATAATTTTAACCAACCAAATAGTAATGAAACAATCACATGATAACTTACTGAATAGAGCCTAGTATGTTAAATGTTGAGAGGTAGACAGATAGGATAGAAAGGAGAGACAATTTATCACAGTTAGTGGTGATGTCAATACCCTGGAAAAGAAAGATAGTTAAAAACATAAAAAAGCAGTATAAGTAATTGATTTCTTGAATACATTATAAATTACAAAAAATGTTTTTTGAGGCTTTTTTAAACATAGTTTCGGATTTAGTAAGGAATACTCTGGTGTTCACACAAATGTTCAAGTTTTGTATATGATATGGTGTGTGTGTGTATGTGTGTGATCAGTAATACTTACACTAATCTTTGGAGCAAGGCCAAGTCGAATATCATTAACCTGTGAACATTCCAGTACCTGTCCTTCCTGTCAAACATAGCATGAAAAGAATAGAGCCAACAATTAAAATTAACTAACCACCTAAAGCACAAAACATGCAGTATAAGATGCATTATATACATCAACCATACATAGAAAGCTAGTTAAACAAGACTGGCCACATGTTGGTGAGGGGGGGGGGGGGGGGGGGGGGGGGGGGGGGGGGGGGGGGGGGGGGGGGGGGGGGGGGGGAGGGGGGGG
>JBBPDF010213173.1:0-12303 GCA_037974715.1 Lomanotus vermiformis | reverse complement strand
GTGATGACCACTCGTATCATTAGGAAATAGGCAACAGATGTCTTTACATTACTGATCTGAATCTGATCGACTTTGAACAGGATCACACTGCCTATCCTTCCCCCTTCCCCCACACACACATACACTCTTTCCCTCCCCCCAAGTTGCCATTGCAATTGCAGAATATCACCCAAAGTCATTTTCCTTCCTAGAACAGGATGCATGCTGCTGGAATAGTCCTCTTATCATTTGGCTTGCCGTGATGCAGTGGATGTCCTATACCATCAACCCATAGATATCAGGTGTCCACTGTGCTAGTACTGGCTAACTCATTCTAGTTGTTATTTAGTTTACTTTACAGTTTAGTTTATAGATTATATATACTGTAAAAAGGATATATAATTTGTACTACTATCATCCGATTTCTCAAACCAGCACTGTAGGATTTAATATTAAATCTTCATTAAATGGGGATTGACTTTTCCTTGTTATATCCTGGTTCTTTCTCTAACCAAGGCTATCATAAATTTAACCACTTGAAATTTAGAGAACTTAAAAGTGTATAGAATAAGTTCTCTGAAGTTCAGATGATATGATCTCAGGCACTGGTAATGCCACCTTGAGAAACCAGGTCTCTTATCAAATTCTAGGGAAGCCAAAGAAGCTGTACATTTGATTTTACTATTTTAATAATTAATTTATAGTATGTTCATGTATATATATACACATGTACCAGGTGACCAGAAAAAATCTTCACTCACAATAATATTGATAAAAAGTTTGAGAATAAGGGTAAAGGCCTGCAATTTTTTTTACTGAAATGAGGAGCATCAAACTGAATTAATGTTTACATAATTAAAATAAAATCTTTTGGTAATAATAATAAAAAATAGTCCCAATTTCACTACCGTGATGTCATATTGACTTATTTGTATTTTTTTCTACCGATTCTTGGACCAACAGAATCTTTTCCAGTATGCGTCGTTTCAGAGGCCGCCCACTGTTACTTTGGACTTTACATTTTTATTCTCTATTGATCAAAACCTTTTAAAATTCGAAGCCCAATTGAAGAATATATCTTTTAGATAGATTATCAGCTTTATTGCAAACATCTTATCCATATTCACAGGCAAATAATGCATGCATTGCTTGAGGAGAATTTGTTTAACATATATTCTTATGCAAAAACACTCTGTTAGGAATTATAGACATCTTGCCGGCGGTTGAAACCAAAGATAATAAAAATAATGTAATCCTGAGGGCTGTTATATGTTTTGTTCAATTCCATTGCCGATGTTTTGTTCAATTCCATTGCCGTTGGCATCAATATTTAGGAAGTTCTAGGCATTATTGAACTTGAAATCAGGATAAGTTTTATGTTTTAAAAGCTTTTTTTCTGGTCAATTGGTATCTACATTATTTATATTGTATGATTATGTTGGATGTTGTTCTATTTTTACTTAACCTTGTTGAGGTAAATCATATCAAAGTACTTGTACATACATCACTTCTGGATCTTGATAAGTCAATGTACAAGATTAAAAAACAATTTTAATATTTTAATTTGAAAAATCAGTTCAAATTTATTTTGAATCTTGCTTATAGAAGTTATAGAAAATGCGAAAAATTTAATGTTTTATTTTGAGAATAGCTTTATAATATTAATATGAATGGAAATGTTATGTTTTACTAATAAAGTGTGTTTTTAAAAATGAAACTGTAAAAAACTAAGCCCTTCATGCTCATTCAACATTATTTGTGTCGTCTTCAGTAACTGTAACTTTGTAAGTTCTTTATTATAATTAAAATTGAAAGCTTCCAGCGAGAGGAAGCTTGGATACCAATATTACCATTACTGTTGTTATGGCATGACCCTTGAAAATGACATTTTTTGAGATATAGTTATAGCCACTGTGACATGCTTCTAGTACGCCTATTTGTCCAGAGCTAATCCTCCAGCCTCTGTGATGTACAGCTAGCCACCTCAAATCCCTTTTTCTTACTGGCAAGTTACTGACTGCGATGTCATTGTTATGTATCGCTAGCCACTTTACAAGTCTTCTTCTTACTGTCTTGTAGATCTGTCTCTGTTTAATTTGTTGGATTGTGGCTGCCTTTTAATTTATGTTTCGACATTTTCTAACTTCTTCATTTGTGGCTTGTTTTTTGTTTTTTTTTGTTTCTGTGATATTGGCAGGATCTTTCTGTAGCAAATCATCTTTTTTTTGTACTTTCAAAATTTAGCAATCATATACTGCTTATATAATATAACATTAAGGGGAAATATAGATACAGGTTGTCAGAATTCTGATTTTGGTTTAGTTTTATTGTTTTACTAATTCCGCCTTTTCTATAGATGTGCTATGGCTTTGTAATAGATGGACTTCTGCAATGCTGTGAGCTTTGGATGGAAGTTCATTACATCTGTACTGTAATGGACCCTTCACATCCACTCAAAGATCTAAGTTCCAACCAGGTGCTTTCAACTGGAGCAGGAACCACCACACCAACCAGTCTACTGTCTTGACTGTTTGACGTGTCATCCACATCATGTGACTTTTCCAAATATTTAACTGCCGCAATCAGATTTAAAAATAGCAGTGTGTTGACGGTGATGATTTGCTTGCAATTTTTGTGATGTTTATTGCTAAGAAAAAGCAACGAGAATTAATTCAAAATAACTAAATGGAGCTATCACTACCAGTAGTAACAGATGTGTTGTCTTTGTTTACTTGAGATACAGAGTGACATTCATTATGATTACAGTTGAGTCCACTTAAGATAAACTCATTTAAGATAAAATCTCGCTTGAGATAAACCATTTGTCTAGTTGCAATTTTTTCCATATTTAAATTTAAACAAGAATTAAACAAAAGTTTGGTTTATATAAACACGGATTGCACTCAGTCCATTTAAAATTAACTTTTTTGTGTCTCTCCCTTCCCATTTTTACGGAACACCGCTCAGGCCTACTTGCTAAGCACACAGTGCTAGACCTAGTCTAATAATACTAGTAATAGTAATATTAGTATCACGAACCGAGCGGAGGGGGTGGGGGTTAGGCCACACATCAGTGGTTTACTGTGGCACATGTTCTTACAGGCCTACACTGACAGAGGCCATTAAATTTTAATTTAATTTAATTGTCTTGTACAGGGATTCTCCCTCATCTTAACATCCATAAGTCAATGATCACTTCTCCCCACCCCCAACTCCCATCTCGTGTTGTTCATTGTTACATTTACAATGCAAAACACTTGTATGGGAATAGGCCTCTCACACACACACTCTCTTCTCCACCCAATCGCGTGGTTGTTATTCATATAATTATAATTCCAAGAATCCCCTCACATGATCCAGACCGGCTTACGCCTATACACACGGTTCGTGCTTGCAATCTAGGCCTAAGCACATATTCTTTCTTTTATTCTACCTGGACTGTTTTTAGTTTACCCCCGCATATTTGTAACCATTGGTTTATTCCCTTGGAAATGGTTAAGATAAACCTCACATAAGATAAAGTCATTGGTCTGGTCCCAATGGGTTTATATTAAGCGGACTCCACTGTATGTTATTTACACCCTGTATTACAGGCAAACTTCTCCCACAGTGTGTTCAAAGCCTGTATATTGTGGCACAAGAGTTGCTATCTCTGCCTGAACCAAATTAATATTTTCCTTTAATTATAATTGAAGTCACCCATGAATTCATACATTCTTCTTCTACTTCAAACTGACCAACTCAGCCTAGTATTCTTGTCAACACTTTCTTGAAAAAGTAACCAGGCTACTACTACTAGTATTCACATGTTTAAGGTCTTTAAAATCTTCAGTATCTTGACTGTATTTCATATTGATTGGTAGTTTATTCCATTATCTGAAAGTACCAAATGACTGTAAACACTTGAAGATGGTAACATAAATGTTTGAGCACCAGATCTCGTATTGGAATGGAAATTTCTCATTTTGAATTCTTCAAGTGGTACTACAGCTTGGCCTTTAATTACTCTGAAAAGAATGGCAAATTTATTTCTGGCTCTTTGTTCTTTGAGGGGTATCCACTGCAATTTGTTCATATTTATTTGTGTTCCTAATAAGTAGTTATAGTTGGAAATCTGTCTTAATTCATACTGTCTAAAAAGAGCAGCCTTAATACATGTCCCTGACCCAAAATATCTCCATGGTCTATCCCAAGAAACAATCTATGTCATCAATGTAGATTTCATTGGTCTGGAACACGCAAACAAAAGAAGTACAAATGGGACTGGCCAAATACCATTAGTAAGTGAATGCAGACAAGACAATGCACAACACTGTCTAGAAATTACAAATAAAACACATGGAAAGACACAAACACATGGAAAGATACCAAGAATGTTGGATCCCTGATAGGGATCAAAGAAGACCGTGAGGTGTATACACCTTTTCACGGATGGAATGATGAAATTGAATAACAATTTAGTTCCACAGAGATAAAAAAAATTCCATAAAGCTAAAACTCAGCCAAAGCCGTGTCAATTATGATATAACAAATAATAACATACAACTGTGGCACATGGGTGCTAACACTAACACAAACTATTGAAAAAAAACTAGATATATATTTCATAGAAAGCAACTTTGAAAGAGTCAAAATCATAGATTTTATCAAAAAGTGCAATGAATCACTTCTATCTGCAAGTTTTGGAAAGTGACTGGAGATTATTTGGACGGATATTAAGATTGGGAGATACCAGCAAACAAAACCTATGCAACTAAACTCAAAATCAGAA
Organism: Lomanotus vermiformis; assembly: GCA_037974715.1. Lineage (NCBI taxonomy): Eukaryota > Metazoa > Mollusca > Gastropoda > Nudibranchia > Lomanotidae > Lomanotus > Lomanotus vermiformis. Next base: position 7,553 of record JBBPDF010213173.1, on the reverse strand, counting down.
GTTAAGATTCCCATGACGAGCATTTAAAGCTCATCTCATACAGTGATAGTATCACTGTAGAATCGCACACACTCAATAATGATCTGAGACAACCCAAATCACCACCTCTAAAAATGAAAACTGCAAAAGACAATTCCCTGTGACTGAAGAATCACCCGAAAATGAAGGTGGTGGTGGATCCTCAGAAGATAAAAAAAAAAGTAGCCGAGGTCTTAATGTCTGATGACTAATATGCGAATGTCAAAAAGTGTAAAAGTGTAAGTGTAAGTCATACAGAACTTGCATAATCTAGGACTGGTTTTATGAATGTTTTGTAGTTGTAGCACATATCTTGAGCATCTTGAGGGCAGTCATTGATATTACTATTACATTTTAGGAATGCTAGTGGGTCATTTGTAAAGTTTGGTTGTGCAGGTATAGTAGTCTCCGCCTAAAATACCCGCTCTTCGGGTGACAACGAAAACGGGCTATTAGGCGGAGCGGGTTATTAGACGAATTGGCAAGGGGGTTAACAAAGTACCTGTAAAGTGCATATAGTTTGATCAGTGACCACCCTTTGTGTAGAGTGTCTGGTGATAAACTTAACGATGATTGGCTGCAAAACGGCCAATCAATTTATAATTATAGTCTACTGTGACAAGTCACCTATGGGTGTTCCTTTTTGTCCCTCCCACTTCTTAGCCCGCTGAGCCTTCTATGACATCATTTTTCATAATAGGGGGGTATGGGAATGCTTAGGCTCCACAAACATCGCTAAATGACTAGACCATAGGACCACACAATGCAGGAGAGGGTGGTATTACTCTTTTGTTCTCCAAGGCAGGGCGGGGCCTGTGCTGTGGTGTGGGTGACCAGATGACCAAGGTGTATTTGTGTGTCCAATGTGAGAGAATTGGTTAGAGTGGCTGTTCTTTTATTGCTTTCATGAGTAGTGTGCTTTTAAACCTATTGACATTGATGCTCAAAATACTCAGACTTGCTACAAAGGTTTATAAATGGGATGAATGTATTGTTTAAAGATTCTTTCTCATCATCGTTGTTTATTATGGACCCAATGAAAAATTCCGGGTTATTAGGCAATGGCCTGGTCTGAGAACGGGTTAATAGAGGGGTGCTTTAGATCGAAGAAAAAACTGTTTCACCGAAACAGCGGATTATTAAGTGAAGTGGGCTATAAGTTATAAGGCGGCAGGTTATTAGACGGTGACTACTGTAATAGTAATAGTATAGTTTGATTCTGTATGTTTTAGTTTGATATTTTAAGAACATGACATTTCTCTGGGAGGAAATTCCATTTTCTTTGTTGATGTTATTTCTTACACTTATTCTTCTTTAACATGTCTAAGTAACTGTAAGTATAATAAGCCACTTCTTCGTACTCATACAGATCACATTGCTCATCCATCCATCTTTCTTTAGCTTCCTTGACATTTATCTGTATGTACTACATGTAGTAGTAATACCAGTTGATGAATTTCCAAGAATGAGAACGAGTCTTCTGTACTTCACATATCTATTGTCTAAGCCCTATTGTGATGTAATAGTAATGGCATTTGTTCAAATTATAAATCATTACACACAGCAGAAATACTCTAAACTCTTACCTAAGACAAACTCAGCATCTGTTTCCGATTTTTCTCTTCAATATCATTAGCATTTTGGCATTAAATAAAATAAAAATCTTTCAGTTTCAGTGGATCGATCTGCTTAAGATAAACTCTGGATTTGCCCTGTGCATATCGAGCCTACTAACTTGGTTGAACCAAGTCTCACTCGGCTATGACTATGATGTCTCATGTTCCCCCATCCTCCAATCTGCTTGTCTTGTATGCCATGACTATGATGTCTCAATATCTAATCTTCCTCCAGCCTCCCATCTGCATGTATTTGTATGTTATGACTAGGACATTTGACTAGAGGGTTACCCTTCTACTTCTAGGCCATAGTATAAAGCCTCTCCCCCACTCTCTTTTCTCTCACACACACCACCATTCTGCTAAATATTAGTATTACTAATATTAGTATTAATTTTAGCACTCAACCAGGCCCTAGATCTACATTTCCACTGCCTTGGTACTGGTACCTAATATAGTATTTATAACTAGCCATGGCATTAGCATTATAATACCAAAGAGCACCTTTCATAATAAAAATGTTGATGTAACTGAATGGTTGTTTCCCCTGGATTGTGGATAAGAATAAGATAAGCCTCAGATAAGATAGATCAACTTTTTTGGCTGGTCTGACTGGTGCCTAAGGGTTTACCATGATCTAGAGTGGACTGTAGTGTATTTGCATTCTGATGTTACCCTTATTAACCTGTGTTTCCATTGTAATGTAAAAAATGCATGTCGTGATGTACATATAAATCACTCACATTTACTGTCAATTAATGTAATGCAGCTAGGAGTTATGCTAGTTGTAGTTGGAAGTAGTGAGACTGGTAGTTAGTAAAAAGAAGACAATGGATGTGTCCGTCCAAACTCATTTTTATTTGTTCATGACAGAGGGAGGGTGGGGGAAATACTGTGAACATGGCTATGGTGGCCACTTTCATCAAATATGATATGACATGGACATTGTGCACTTCTGTACAAATCTATTAAAGGCCTTCCACTTAATAAAAGGCGTATCTTTCCTCTATAGCATTTTAATATCAATATTTCATTAAATTTCAACACAGAAGTATAAAAAAAATTCTAAAGGGAAAGGGAAATTTGATTGACGTTTATTAATTTTTGTTTGTTTGTATGCAATATAATGTAATATGAAAAGGCTCTACCAAGCATATAAATCATACATATACACACATATATATATATGTATATGTATATATATACATATATATATGTATATATGTACATAAATCAATAAGATAAAGTATGGATACAAAAAAAGCTTTGCTTTGGATGACAATATAAATTCACGGAGAAATCTTGAACAAAGTAATAGTAAAACATTTTGAAAATATTTCAATCATTTGTTTCATTGTGTCTGTCAAACAACACTTTTATTCCCCATTTATCCCACCACAAAATTAACGTGTGTGTCTAACAACTTTGTACAGTCATTTCATATGTTAATTACAATCACTTCTATCAATCATAGTCCTGAGTTGGATAGAAGCGTTATATTTATTTTTTACCATACAGTAAACCATTTCGATTAGCTGCAACAGCACCAGGGTTGAAAATAGGATCGACTTGCCCATCTCTAGCATTGACAAAAGTCAGTAATAGTAGTAATAATAGTCATAAAGAAAGCTTTTGTAGTAAATGGGACTATTGTTTTCCACTGTACACTATGCCTCTAAACCTTCCATTGATATGAATGAAGGATTAAAATGTATCGTCAGTCACTGTAGAGCAAATTAAGCTTTGAATATTTCAAATAGCCCAAGACTTGGCATCCCTTTCCAAAAAGAAAACAACAGTACAGTGCTATACTGTTAATCGAGAGGAGGAAGAGGGTTGAGAGGGGCGGGCAAAGTGGCTAAATCATTTCATGATGGATTGCTCTTAGAGGACATGAACAATTTAAAAGATCATTATTGATTGATAAATCCTCCACAAATAAAGCATCCTGGCTTTGGTTAAGTTGTCTTCACCTTACACCGACCGCCAGTATTTCAATACAAAGATTTTGAGGCACAACAATGACTGGGGTGGGGATGATGGGTGAATGTGAGCAGCTAGAGGGTGTTACATTTCTCATCTCATTCCTTCCCTCATTCATTCTCATTACAGTCCTTTTTCATCAAACTCTTTTTTTCAATCATTATTTTGATCTTGCATTGTTGAAAAAAAAAATAAATCAGACAGTCATAGCCACCAGCCAGAACATTGTCATTTCACTCAATACTACAAGACAAGAAACACATGACCCGCTAAATAAATAAATAAAAAAAAAAATAAAAAAATAAAAAAATAAAAAAAAAGCGATAGGGGAGATGTTGAAAATATGGTAATCTATGCTAAACTATGAATTTATTCCTTCTATATGTGCATCGGTTGTGGGGCTGGGTCAGTGGGTGCAAGCAAGCAGGTGTATTATTATCATTATTGTTATATTGTTATTATTATTATTATTTTTATTATTATTATTTCTATTATTATTATTGTTATTATTATTATAATAATTATATCAGTATTATTAATCATCATCATCATCATCATCATTATTTTTATCGTTATTTAATATTTAATATTTTATTACTATTATTATTATTATTATTATTATAATAATTTTCATTATTATTATTATTATTATTATTATTATTAATACTATACCATTATTAATAATATCATTATTATTGTTGTTGTTGTTGCTTTTATAAAAATTTAGTTTAGAAGCCCCTTTTCCTTCTTCTTTTGTTGTTTTTTTGTTTTTGGTTGTTTTGGGGTTTCTCCCCTTCTTTTATGTGATTTTCTTTGCTTGAAACCACACGGCATCCACGCACATTTCATTACGTATGCTATATAGAGACATAATAGGAATATAAAGACAGACGGACTGAAAGAGTCAGTCAGTCAGACAGACAGATAAACAGACACACAGACAGACAGACAGACAGGCAGACAGACAGGAAACAGACAGATGGACAAAAGAACGGATTCAGAAATGGGCCCACATATCGTAATGCAAAGAATAAAAACCGATAAATGCCAATAAGATGAAAAGGAAAAAAAAAGCCCATTTATACATTCATAGTCTATCCTGTTCACAGACGTGACATAGATCTACATCACATTATGATAATAAATAAGAAAGGAAAATATGAATATACACAAAAAAAGCCGATTAAACAAGAATCCAGCAATAAAAAGCCCAAGCCAAATATTATTCTTGTGTACCGGTACATCTACACGATAGCATAACACAATGTCATGGTAATACAATACTGATCACAGCATCACAGTGCATTTTGGCTGTGGTTTCACCTTCAAAATCAGACATGCCTCTGTCTATCATATCTTTATAAAGGCCTTGAGTATAAGGTTCTTATGATTAAAAATTCAACAACAACAACAACAACAACAACAATAATAATAATAATAATAATAATAATAATAATAATAATAATAATAATAATAAACTTCCACTCTATTAATTGGCGAACGGAAATTTGTCTTTTGATTTTTAATCGAAAACCCAGCATCAGCCGCTGGAGCAGCGCTGCGATTTGCTTCTATTATTTGGATATTTTCGTCGTATGGGCAGTTCTTTTTTTTTACTCCTAGAATCTAGATCTACTGCGGTATTTTTTTCATGGGGTCTTTTTCTGGGAGTTTTATGTTTGTTGTTGTTGTTGTTGCTGTTGATGTTGTTTTTCTGCTTTTGGTCGTTTTGCTTCTTCTTTTATAGTTCTCTCCTATTTATTTATCTGAAACCACGGGCGCCAACGTAGAAGAGCGATTGTGACGTCATATCGATTGCCAGCAAACACAAACAACAATCTCCTCGTTTATTTGATTCGCCAATTTCTGCCATCCCAGTCACGTGATTTCAGAGGGTTTATGGTTAGAACATTACGTTTTAACCTGAACCGCCCTCTGTGGATTTCATGACCTGTTCTACACAAAGAAAGAGCTTAACATCTATATAACAGCCGTTAGAATTTCGTTTTGAATTTTGTCCGCTTGTGATCAAGGGAATATGGGAAATCCTGAAAACGATAACAACAGTAAATTAAGTCATACTGCTTTTATATTATGTTCCAACGTTCCTTGACATGTTCTCGGGGTATGAATTATATCAAACGACATTTTTTTTCTAATTTACTTTATATTTCAGCCGAAGAGGAAGCTAATCGATTGGTTATGACTTCTGACTTCGAAAAATGTCTTTCCTCGTTGAACGTTCTGTAAAACAGGAAGACGGTGAATACGTTTCGAATTTTAGATCTGTTGGCAAAATCATTCTTGGAATTTTTATGCAAAAATCAGAAAGGGAACGTTCTACTAGCGAGAGTTTTTATTCTTTTAACATCGATAATACTTACGCCTGGTCTATCATACCGTATGGCAATTAAAGGGCCTAAATTTAATGATATTCGTTTGTAATTTGTTGGCTTTGGTTTATTTGTGTTGTTTTATTTTCTTTTGTTTGGGTTTTTGGTGTAGTTGTTGTTTTTGTTTTTGTTTTGTTTTGTTTTTTTGTTGTTGTTTTTTTTTGCTGTTGTTTTTTGTTGGGTTTTTTTTGTTACTTCGTTTCATTTGGTTCAGGTTTTTGTCTTTGTTTTTGTTTTTTGTTTTGATGTTGTTTCTTTTGTTTATTTTGTCTTTGTTTTTGTTTTTGGGGTTTGGGGTTTGTTTTGTTTTTTTGTGGTTTTTTTTTTGTTGTTGTTTTTTTTTGTTTTGTTTTTGTTTTGTTTTTTGTTTTTGTTTTTGGGGGGTTTTTTTAGGGGGCCGGGTGCGCTAGTTGTTTTGTTTGTTTTAATTTTGGTCCTGGAGCAAATAAAATCAAATGAAACATCTCAGACATCCCCGAAGACAAACAGGAGTGTCCCACTCCAACTCCGATCGAGATCAGAAAGGAAGGAAGAGAGGTAGGGAAGGATGGATTGAAGGACAACAAAGGGAGGGGCAAGATCCGCATGAGCAGTCAAATCAGTGTTTTTCATCATTTGCGATCAGACGATAATGACCGCCATGTTGATGAGAGCGAATTAGGTCCATTTCCCCTTTCAACAAGAAAGAAAGAAACAAACATACAAAAAGAAAGAAAATGGACATAGATCTTGAAATACAAATTAATCATATTCATAAACTGCGTCGATTTAGAGTTCAATTGCTGTTTCACTCTGGATGGCAGTCCTCCTCCCCCTTTTTCTCTATCCTTCTCTGTTTCTGCCTTCTGTGATGAGCAGACACCTAAAGTAGCATTTTAATGAAGAAGACATCCGTATGCCCATTAGAAACACATAGAACTCAATAGTCACGATGCTCTTATTTATCATATTAAAATTTTATTTCAACCACTTGTAACGGCATCGAAGATGCTAATAATAATACATAATAATATATAATAATAATATTATTAGTCGTATAAATAATAATAATAATAATAAATTATTATTAATATCATCCTCATCATCATTATTATAATTAATATTATTATTATAATTATTATTATTATTATTATTATTATTATTATTAATTAATTACTTAATAATATGAGGTTCCCGCCATGAAGTGTCAAATTACCATCCCATCTACAATTAGATATATTTATTATGTGTCCTACAACCTTCAAGACCTTCCGTTAATGTATTTTAATAGGTCTAGTCAGTGTATCGTAGTATTATATTCAAGGCCAGAGAGCTTAAGTCAAAGGGAATAAATAAACAAATAAATAGATAAATAAACAAATAAGTAAATAAATAAAGTAAACAATAAATAGAGTAAATAATAAAATGAACACAGAAACAAAGAAACAGGCAAATAAGGAACGAAAAGATAAATGAATCATGACATCAATGATGATGATGATGATAATAATAATAATAATAATAATAATAATAATAATAATAATAATAATAATAATAATAATAA
>JBBPDF010212064.1:0-12341 GCA_037974715.1 Lomanotus vermiformis | reverse complement strand
GTTACCCACGCCTCGGAGCCGTACAGTAGAGTGGTGAGTACGACGGCTCTGTAGACATTGATTTTAGTGCCCTTCTTTAGATTTCTGTTGTTCCAGACTCTCTTGAAGAGTCTTCCGAAAGCACTGTTTGCCTTTGCCAGTCTGTTGTCAATTTCCTGTCGAGCTTGGCATCTAGTGTGATGGTACACCCCAGGTATGTAAACTGGTGAACAGTTTTCAGCTCGGTCTCGCCAAGGGTGATGTAAGGAGGGCGGTGTTCTTCTTGGGGTGAAAGCTGGTGCAGAACCTCTGTCTTTTTCAGACTAACCTCGAGTCCGAAGAGCTGGGCAGTCTCTGCAAAGCAGGAAGTTAAACTCTGCAAAGCTCTCTCAATGTGTGCGACGAGGCAGCGTCGTCAGCGAAGAGGAGGTCGTGGACCAGATGCTGATGGATCTTCGTGTGGGCCTGTAGTCTCCTGAGATTAAACAGACTGCCGTCGAGGGGGTAGCGAAGTACACAGTATCATCATCAACGAGGTCTTCAGTGGCCTGTTTGAGCATCATGCTGAAGAATATATTAAACAGAGTCGGTGCCAGGACACAGCCCTGTTTCACACCACTGATGGTAGGGAAGGGTTAAGAGAGGTCGCTGTTTAACCTCACTTGGCCGCGCTGATCTTCGTACAGTTGGATGACCATGCTGAGGAAATTTGGGGGACATCCTAGGCGTTCCATAATCATCCACAGCCCCTTTCTGCTGACTGTGTCAAAGGCCTTCGTCAGGTCCATGAAAGTTATGTAAAGTCCCTTGTTTTGTTCCCGGAATTTCTCTTGAAGCTGCCTGAGAACAAACACCATGTCTGTGGTACCCTTGTTGGCTCTGAAGCCGCACTGGGTTTCTGGTAGGTGGTCTTCAGCGACGAATGGTACCAATCTATTAAGGATGTTGTTCATTCAAGGGCTTTCTTTCATTGACCATTTAAATATTTGATGTTATCATTTATGCATTTCATTCCTCTGGGGTGTAATGAGAAGGTACCATATTGTACAGAAAGAGTTTGAAGTTGACATTTTGAGGTTAATGATAAATTTCATTGCATAATTGGCATGTGATGTCATGGAAAGTAATGAAACTTTTGTCATTCTTACTTCCCTTACTAGTGGGCCATGTAAAACATTGCTGTCTTGATCTTTTATTGGTGTTAAATGCTAACAAAACAAAGTAAATAGTTTATCTTACAGATTGTCGATTTAACAGTTTTAAACATCTGAGCATAGTGTGGAGCATTGTTTATTTCATTGGCTTTTTGATCAAGTTCCTTGTTTCTTTTGTCTTTGACAGCTTTATGGATTTTGTTGAGTATTGCATTTCTTTTAGTTTTGAGATCTTACATTTGGTCTCAATCATCATATGGAAGTATTTCTATTCTTATGTTTCTTTGTTGTTTTGATAGTCTTGCAGACTTTAACAACAACACTATTTCCTTTCTTCCACATGTATTGGAATGTGTATTTCCTTTTTGCCAAATCATCATTCATAGCAGTTCTTTTGTGCACATCAATTCTGTTGATATGTTTGAGAATGAAACTTTTCCTTCTGGATTAATCTAAAATCAAGAGGTGTTTGTAATGATCTATCTTCATTGGTGACCACAGTGAAACATTTGATTTGTCGTTTGCTTGACTTGGAACATCCTTCCTTCAGCGAAAACCACTTTTCCATCTTTCGCATTTTAATCTCCTGTCGTTCTTGTTCTCTTTTTTTCTTCGCTGACTTTCTAATCCTCCTCTTCCAGGGCCAGAGATAGACTCCAAGAAATGATAAGCCTTGTTAAGGGACTCAAGGAGTGGTATTCAATAGTGGCATGGCATGGGGAGGTAGAACGCAGATGCGTAGGCCTATTTTCATTTCTGGCCATCTTGAGATGCTCAATGACTTCCTGTCTTCCATGACAATCTACAGTCAGTCACTGCAGTCTTTGTGGGTCACACTTTTATTTTAGAAAAACGCTCTTGAGCCGTTTCACTCCAATTATGTTGTTCACCAGGCATTTTCCTGGAATGTCTAGACTGTTCTATTGAAAAATCCAACAATTGCATTACAATGGACATATACCAGTTCTTTTACTGAAATCGAAAAATACTTTGAAAGTGCTTTAACATTAAATTGGAAATGAATGATTAGAAAGGTCTAATTGAAATTATGATATTGATTTCCCAAAGTGTTTGCTGGATGTGACTGATTTTCATTTGAATTGCATGCATCAGATTGATCATCCGCAACCGTACTGGAAGGCTTCGATAAAATTGATGCTATGTAGCTGGGATCACCCCAGACTCACATAACTCAATCAGATCCTTTGACTTATTCTTGTCAATTGAAGATGGCTTGCTGTATGCTGCTCTAACTCTTTATGACCGGAATTTTTCCTCCCAAATGGCGTGATTAATTTTTGAGTGTGAGATTCTATACAAGGTGTGATCTACAAACCTTTATTATGGAGCCATTTTCAAAGGCAACATGAACATATCATATACCAAAATGTAGGGAAGAAAAGAGAGAATATGACTTTGAACATGACTATATGGTAAAATCTACAACAAATGGATAAACGGGGGTAATTCGAAAATAAAGAAATTTTCGTGAGATATGATTTGTAAATAATTCTCAACTTACTCCAATATAGATGGTAATCCACTGTCATCTGTTGTTTATGGTGTATAGTCCAAAAGATAATCCATTTTGAACACATTGGTTTTTTTTAGTCAAATATTCAAATTTTAGAAGGCGTTATGAATTTTTTTGTGAGCTACGGTAGCCCCCCAACTTACATGCAAAAATCTATGGAATGGTGGTTACGAAAAGATTCTCAACAAAACGTCATCCACTGGAAAGCCGATTCTTTGAATTTGCACAGTTCCAGAATAAAATAGCCCTCTGCTGATGACATATTCCACAAGGGCTCTGGTTGTATACCATCGATCAGCAAAGATATGATACCCTTTCCCAACATTCTCAAGGAGAGTGTGAAATATCTTGATTGCTTTTGCACCATGAGAATCGACGTCCAAATCAGGATCATAGGAGGTATCTGCTCTGTAGTACTTGAGAAGGTTGAGAATATACGATGTTGTGCTGTCAACTAACCCAAAATTCTTGATGTGATATTTTTTGGGCTTGCTTGCATTATACTGCTTATATGCCCACCTTCCCTTCCAACCTATAATCATCTCATCAATAGAAATGGCTTCATATGGGGTAAATGCCGCATTGAACTTTTTTATCATTTGGTTCTATTTTGTGTTTTGATGAAGCATCTGGCTCGCCAACATGCAACATTGTGTGGTAGATAACTTCAAAACGGTCCCTGTTAAACATCTGATGGTACCATTCGGTGTAAAGATGAGGTTTTGTAGACCAGTAATCGCGGAGGTAAGGTTGAGAGTCAAGGCCCATTGCCTGGAGAACAGCAAACAATTTTAATTTAGTAGTTCATATCTTGTGATTGGCACCCAATTAGAAAAACGAGATCACTTTCTCGCAGGGGTATTTATCATAAATTTGATCTCAGCATATTGGTTGATAGCATCGATCATAGACTGCATGATCTCTTCATCAAACAATGTTTGGAAACAGGCCACAGGGGTCACCTAGTCCAGTTGAACATTCAGTCCAGGTTGTCTTCCATCTTTTGTCACAAACCTAAAATTATTGTTTGTTTCTTTGTCTCTTCCTGGCTCTATGGTTTGCCATTCATCATCTAAATATATCTGTTTTCTAGTTCTAGCTCTAGATCTAGAAACTGTAGGCCTTGGTCTTTTGCTACTCCCATCACCCTCCCCACTAGGACCTGGCTGGGGTGACGTCTCCCTTTCCCCACCACTTGAATCTCCAGAACTCGAGCTAGATCTAGATCTGGGCCTACAGAATTCATCATTGTCAGTATCACTCTCAATGTCTTCATAACTGTCATCATCTATTTGGCTAAATAAATCTAATGCTTGTTGAGCTGATAAACATTTAGAAAGAATTTTACCCTTTTTAGCAAATGACACCATGTTGGAATCTCACTAAATTTTGTTTACAACCAACAAAGACGAACAGAATTTGATTAAAACTTGATCAAAATCAATGTAAACTGTTATTCATAACACAAAGAACTCGTCAAAATTAGTGCCAAACAACCTGTGGTAACATAAAAAGTTGGATTGGAGTTTATACAGAAACAAATAGTGACATACCATCACTGGACGGTGAGGCCGTCCGGTTAGTATAAATGATAAGACTCGCAGATGGTGGCACCGTCCGCTCGATCATAAAGAGTTAAATGATGAAAGTATTGTCATTTCAAAGGATTTTCATCCAGTCTGGAATAAGTTCATGATGTGAACTTGAGATTCAACCGTAGAATAATTGACAGAGATACAAGGATCGTTTTTCTTTACAATGTATTTACCACCAATGAATTTTTTCTCTTTCAATTGTTTTGCTTGTGTTGGCAAATCTGTCACTGATGTCTTTGAAATTGAAGAAGTCGTCAGCAATCTTTTCTAAAAGATCTACAAAATGTCCACTTGGATTATAGTTGTCCACCGTTGAGTTGCATACACAGATGTATGTTTGCTCACTTGCTCTATCCGTGCATGGATGGAGTCACTTTCAATTTGTGAGTGACCACGTATGAAAAATACATGTTCAATTTCCTCTATGTTGGATGTTTGAACCATGAACCATAGCAGTAAAGTTATTGTTCAAGTTCTGTCCTCCACAAGAATCTGAAAACAGAAAAACTTTCTTTTTATTCTGTTGTAACTGAAGTAGTAAATATTTGTAGACACGTAAAAAAATTAACAACTGACTCTTTTTTTAGCTACTTTTTCATTTCAGAGGTTGTTGAAACCTGTTGCTGTTTTGTGGTGAAATATGCTCAGATTGTAATTATTAAAATTTAACCTTCATTTGTAATAAGCGAGGCAATTGCAACACCTCCTCGAAATCAAATGTTACTCCAGCAAGGGTAGAATTGACCTTAGCTTCTGCTTTTATCTTGTCCTTGTATTCCCTTACTGCCTTAGCCAATTTCATGTGCTCTTCCTGCTCTTCTATTTGATCGACTGTCTTGACATCCATCTTATGAAAGACGGACCACACTTTTCAGGTGTCTTTCTTTGGTTTTACAAAACGCCAAATAAAAATCGTGATAAAATATGTTTGTACCTTGTGAGACTAGCAACATGCTTAGTCCCCTCATTGGTTTTTTGGGGTTTTTTTTGTTTTTTGTTTTTTGTTTGTTTTTTTTTTGTTTTTTTTGGGTTTTTTTGGGGTTTTTTTTGTACCATTTTCTGGAGGACAAATGATGGCAGTAATGTGACGGCATGTTCAGAAATCTGGTTTCTTACCTGATCGTTCTCATCAAGTGTTTAAGGTCACGAAGGGGGTCTTCCTCTCATGTTCTTACCTCATTTAACTTGTTCAGAGCAGTGGTTGCCACTGTCTCAATGTCAAAGGTACAGTCATTTCATAGGATTTTCACACTATTTGGATAAAGTTCATGATGTGAACTTGAGATTCATCCGTAGAATAATTGACAGTGACGCAAGGATCAAGTTTCCTTACAATGTATTTCCGTATTTACTGTCAATGATTTTTTTCTCTTTGAATTGTTTTGCTTGTTTTGGCAAATCTGTCACTGATGTCTTTGAAATTGAAAAAGTCATCTGCAATCATCCCATCCACTTTGTTGAAAGGTCTACAAAAGGTCCACTTGGATTATAGTTGGCCACCGTTGAGTTGCATACACAGATACATGTTTGCTTGCTTGCTCTATCTGGGCATGGATCAAGTCATTTTTTATACTGTGTGTGACCACATATGAAAAATGCATGTTCAATTTCCTCCATGTTGGATGTTTGAGCCATGAACTAGAGCATAGCCGTAAAGTTCTTGCTCCACGTCTGTCCTCCACAAAAATCTGAAAACAGAGAAACTTTTCTTTATATTCAGGTGTGCCTAAAGTAGCAAATATTTGTAGGCACATGAAGAAATATCAATTGACCATCTTTTAGCCACTTTTTCAATCCAGAGGTTGTTAAAACCTCTTGCAGTTCCTTGATCAAATAAGCTCAGATTTTTGTTATTTAACTTTTGTTTGTAATAAAGGGTGCTTTCTTTAGATTTTAGCAATTGCAACACCTCCTCCAAATCAAACGTTGCTCCGGCAAGGGTAGAACTGGCCTTTACTTTTGCTTTTATCTTGTCCTTGTATTCCCTTACTGCCTTAGAAAACTTCATGTGCTCTTCCTGCTCTTCTATTTGAATGACCGTCTGTCATCCATTTTATGAAAGATGGAGCACATTTTGCAGGTGTCTTTTTTTGGTTTATAAAACCCCAAATTAAAGTCGTGATAACTTTGTACCTTGTGAGGCTTGCAACATGCTTAGCCCCCTCCTTGTTTTTTGTTTTGTTTTTTGTGGGATTTTTTTTTTTTTTTTTTTTTTTTGTAACAGTGCATCTGCTGAATGCTCAAGCTACTCTCAAGATAATTTCTTGAAGATGTCTGACGCAGAAATATCACAACACGACTAGAAAACTTGAAATATGATTTCTTATCTGATCTTTCTTATCATCATGTATGAGGTCAAGAAGCGAGTCTTCCTCTCACATTTTTGAACAATTCCAACCTCATTTCTCTTATTCAGAGCAGTGGTTATCACTGTCTCAATGACGAAGGTACAGTCATTTCAAAGGATTTCCACCTTGTCTGGAAAAAGCTCATGATGTAAACTTGAGATTTATCCATCTATAGAATAATTGATGCTAGGATCGTTTTTCTTTGCAATGTATTTCCGTATTTACCGCCAATAAATTTTTTTCTTTTTCAATTGTTTTACATGTGTTTGCAAATGTCACTGCCTTTGAGATTCAAAGTAAGTCATTTGTAGTCATCTCATCCACTTTGTATAAAGGTCTATTCCTTATTGCTGTTTGGATTATAGTTGTCCACCATTGAGTTGTATACACAGATGCATGTTTGCTTGCTTGTTCTATGCAGGGGTGGATTGAGTTACTTTCCTTTTGTGAGTGACAATGTATGAACAATACATGTTCAATTTTCTCTATCTTGGATGTTTGAGCCGTGAACTATAGCACAGCATTAAAGTTCTTGTTCCGGTTCTGCCCTCCACAAGAATCTAAAAACAGAGAAAATTTCTTTTTTTTTCTGTTGTACCTGAAGTAGTAAATATTTGTAGACACATGCGATGCATCTGCTAAGTGCTCAAACTACTCTCAGAATATTTTCTTGAAGACGTCTTATGACAGACATGTCAGAACGCAACCGTAAAACTTGAAATGTGGTTTCTTATTTAATCTTCCTCATCACCAATTGCATAAGGCCAATAAGTGTGTCTTCCTCTCGTCTTTTTAAACAATTCCAAGCTCAATTATCTTGTTCAGAGCAGTGATGACCACTGTCTCAATGACGAATATACAGTCATTTCAAAGGATTTTCACCTTGTCTGGACAAATTTCATGGTGTTAACTTGAGATTCATCTTCAGAAAAATTGGACTGTGCAATTCTTTACCATTGATTTTGCAGCCAATGAATTTTTTCTCTTTCAATTGTTTTGCTTATGTTGGCAAATCTGTCACTGATGTCCTTGAAATTGAAAATGTCATCTGCAATCATCTCATCAACTTTTTAAAAAGGTCTATTCCTTTTTGCTATTTGGATTATAGTTGTCCACTGTTGAGTTGTGTACACAGATGCATGTTTCCTTGCTTGCTCTGTCCGGGCATGGATCAAGTCACTTTTCTTTTGTGAGTGACCATGTACGAAAAATACATGTTCAATTTCCTCTATGTTGGATGTTTGAACTGTGAACCAGAGCATAACAGTAAAGTTCTTGTTCCAGGTCTGTCGTCCACAAGAATCTGAAAACAGAGAAACTTTCTTTTTTCTTTTACCATTGCGTCTGAAGTAGTAAATATTTGTAGACATATGCGATGCATTTTGCTGAATGCTCAGTTACTCTCAAGATATTTTCTTGAAGATGTCTGATGACAACTATGTCACAACAGGATCAGTTGTGTCACCACTGTCTCTAAACCATTCAAAGCATCCAGATAAAACTTTTTGCAAACAATCACCTCATCAATATCCACCACGGTAATAGTATGGTAATAGACTGTTTTTGTTTTGTTATTTGTGGCTGCCTGAATTTGGAATTTTATCTTTAACAATACCGGTAGCATGAAAGATGAAGAGCTAGAGAAAAAACTTCGATGCTGCGTTGAACATTCCATCAGCGAATATTTCTCTTGTTCTTTGTAAAGTGGCTCTATTCCATCCACCATAGATAAACATATGCAATTCTGCTTTCTGCTTTCCTGCCATGTTATCCCGTGTCTTCGGACACTTTCCATGCCCTGTGAATTCCATCTACATAATTTTTGTCTGAAAATCTTGTTTCCGTAATGCCTACATGAAAACATTAACCTCATATCACAAATGTTTTGATCGATGCCATCTTTGATCTTACTTTCCTGGATACACAGAACGCTCAGTTGGTAACTTTCAAGGTGTGTAGAAATAGAAAGTTGTGCTTTCCAAATTTGGCTTGTAATTGATCTAACATTGAAAGTATCCATTTTTATATTTTCACTCATAGCACTGAGATGGTGCATATATTCGAATTAACACTCAAAAGCGATAGACTATATGTTGAACTGAAGTTTACCGCCAACATGTGTCAGCCATGTCGTCCCATGGTTGTGCCCTAAATTGCTTTCTAAAATATTTGTTGTATCGAAATCAGTAACAATATGGTCAAGAAAAGGCTTCGATGTTGAGCGAATCCATCTTTTTGTTTTCTTGCTTCTACTCCTCAGTATGAACTTTGTCATACACTCAATTCAGCAAAGTTCAGTTTTTTGATTCACTGATTTTGATTAAAGTTCACTATTATTTATTTGAAATCAACGAGCAACTCTCATGGCTGCTACTGCATGTTGTCGGCATCAGCCTTGTCCCAAAAAATGCAATAGCATGCGATCACTGAAAAGTCAACTTTGAATGCTCTCACAGACATCAGACAAAGACAGGAGTGGTGAAACCCAGTGTGTTGACTTAATGGGCGTGCCAACAAAACATGAAAATGATTTCAACATATCCCAGCAATGAAAAAGGCACTGAAATGTAAAATGGTTCATAAAGTTATATACAAGTCCAAGTACTGGCTGGCAGCATATGGTGGCAAACCTGCCGGATAAATGCAAGCACACTGATTGGTTTATCTCTGTAACTGTCTAGTAATTTCTGCCATCTTGCTTCTCTGGTTCTTAGTCTTTTATGTTTGTTGATACTAGTAGCATTGAATGTTTGTCTGCTTTTAAGCTCGGTAGCTTTTTGATGGAGCTTTACAGCATCCATAAAGATGAATATATTTGGGTGAGGAGAACTGATATATTCTTGAAAATGACAATGGAAGCTTTCACATGCGTTTGTAGTTCTCCCCATAACATTTGCATATTAGCCCACATCCAATATTGGGGAAAATTTGGCATTACTTGATTTGTAATTTTCCAGAATGAAGTCTGAAAATTCGGCTACTGACGAACACTTGGATGGACTGCGTTCTATGATGTGAAGCACAAAGCAATCTTCAACCTCATCTGCATTAAGGGTAGGAAGACCACAAAAAAAAAACCAAAAAACAAAAACAAAAACAAAAAAAAACAGTTTGAGCTAATACTTAATTTCTCTGTCTTTGTATTTGTGCTCATTGAAAAGTCTAAGGGAATTAATTTTCCACCACAGCGCTTCTGCTACAAGAAAGGGACATGTTACAATGTATACATCAGGAAATGTCTTCCAAACTGCATTAATGGTTGCTTTTTCTAAATCAAAATGAAATGTTGAAAGGTTAGAGACTCTTTCTTACAAAGCTTTGCAACAAGTCTTCTCTTGTTTATTTGGCAGGAGACTGAAATAGCAGGGGACATATGCCAGCTGAGCTGTGAATCAATTGTAATGCCTAAATATTTAATTTCATTTACAATTTCCACCTCATTATTAATAACAAGAGTACATGATGGTTCAGTATTATGCCGTCTAAAATCACACCAACTCTTTTGTTTTTCAACATTAAGGAAGAGATCATTTGTGCTACAAAAGGCATTACAGGAATCAACCATATCAAGATAATTTGAGTTACCTTCATAAGGGAAAAACCCAACAATGGCGGAATCATCTGCAAATTTCAGCAGATTGGTGTTGTAGTGTGTCATTGTAAAATCATTTGTGTACAGTGTGTACAGGACTGGTGACAAAACACAACCCAGTAGGGCTCCTGTGTTAGTAGTGATGGTGTTCGAAAGTGTGTTGTTCATCTTGACATATTGTCTTCATTTGTAAGTAAATATAGTAGCTAGTTGTTCAGCACATGTTTTAATAATTTTTCCTCCAATGCTATCTGGTCGAGACGCCTTTCTTTCATTAACAGACTAAAATTGCTTCATCACATCAACAACATAAAACAAAAATGTTACATGAGTCATTTGGGTTGTCAGTGAAATTTGCTCTTATGGCATCATGTTGATCTGAAAAGACATACCGGGGGTACTTATCAAAACGACAATAGAAATGGTTTTTACATAGACAAATTCACATTCATTATCAACATTCACTTTGTTCTTCATGTAATCATACCCAGTAAACTCTTTCAATCTTTTCCACACAGAGGCCATGTCATTTGATTTAAAACTGCTTTGAATTTTCTTTTTGTATTCATTTCTACAAGCTTCTCTTTACTTTAGTTCTTACGCAGTTTCTTTTTATTTATCATGGCCTCATGACATTCTTTTGTTAGCCATGGCCTAGTGTTTGGATACATGCGTACACACTTTCTTGGCACAATTAACTCTTCACAAAACTGTAAGTAGGAGTTCACAGTAAAAATCAGGTCATCCAGGTCATCTGCTGCGTTAATAAAAGTGTTTCAGTCAGTGCATTGAAAACACGCTTGAAGTTTTTGGCATGCATCGGCTGTCCAAGTTTTTGTTTTTGTTTCTGTTTTGTTTGTCTTTAGTACACTCCTATACATGGGTTGCATTGATATCATAAGGTGATCGGAGTTGCCTAGAGGTGGTAAAAAGTAGGAGCGGTAGACGTCAGTAACATTGCAATAGAAAAAATCCAGCGTGTTGCTTTCTCTGATTGGTACAGTTATATTTTGGGTAAAGTGTATAGCTGTGTTCATAGCTAAACATTTTATGGTTTGTTTTTTTCTTTTTTTGCAATGACAACATTACAGTCACATCAGGAATGATTTAAAGACTGGAGGGCTTGCAATGTTTCTATTCTATTATTGGGTAGAGAAGGTCAGGTTTTTGAAGTATTTTAACACCATACTTCCGAAAGTCGCTTGCCGTCTGAAATCTCACGAAATCAATCAATAATTCATTCGATTCCATGAAAACCATATTATCTTATCTTTGATCATGCCCTCTAGAACCTTACAAAGTCTGCAAGTTGGACTAATAGGTCTATAGTCAGAAGGATCATTTCGAGCACCTTTTTTATGAACAGCCGTTACATAAGCCTTTTTCCAATCACTGGGCAAGTGTCTTTGAAGCAATGGATTTATTGAACAAGATCGTAACAGGATGGTATATATAGTTTGCTACTTCTTTCAAAAGGCGAGGGTGTAGGCCAATCAGGTCCCATACTTTTGATAGGATCTAACTTTAGTAATCTTTCAAGAACATCCTGTTCACTGATTACAGTAACAGACATTGATCTATCAGTGCGTGGTAAAAAAATTGGGATATTTTCATTATTTACTTGTACAAAAACATTTGTAAAATATGAGTTAAGCAATTCAGCTTTATCTCTATTATCACTAGTTTTACTTCCATCTGGCATGTCCAAGCACCAACGCCAGTCCTTGATTTAAGTTTCCGATTAACATAGCCCCAAAAGTCCTTGACGTGTGCTTTACTTTCCCGTGCAATTTTTTCTTCAAATGCTAAAACTTCTTTACGTATCAATCGCTTCGTAGCAGTTCTATAAACTGCGTAGTTAGTGTAATCCTCATCAGACCTACTGGCCAAATATTTATTATACAATCTTCTCTTCTTATTTATCTGTCTTTTAATATTACGGGTCATCCACATTGGTTTGTGACTGGAATTTTGAGAGTGCTTTAAGGGTACATGATCAGATTCAACCTTCTTTAATTTCCCCTTTAAAAATGACCATCCATCCTCAATTGTCATATCAGTTAGAACGGACCAGTCGACGAGCCCAATATCTCTTCTACACAGCTCATAGTTCCCTTGGAAATAATTATATCGGGGGGA
>JBBPDF010212063.1:3783-17046 GCA_037974715.1 Lomanotus vermiformis | reverse complement strand
GCCATTTTATTAACCCAAGTGTCCACATACATTTTCCATACATAAGTGATACTAAAGGGATACCATACACAATATTGATAAGACTGGACATGGCAGGAGGTTGGCGGGATGGGGTTTGTTTGGCTTCCCATGACTGACAGGTTAGCCATCAAGAGACGGGTAGCAGTGGAGGTAGGGGTTGGTAGTAAGGAAGTGGTGGTGGTGGGAAGGAAAGTGCTGTATAGAGAATTAAATATGCTAATTATAAGGAGAAAGAAAAAAAGAATAATAGACTCCCTTGACCGGTCTAGTCTTCCTGGTGGCCACTCACGTGATCAGCCAGCACAGTGCCCGTCGCAATGTGTGACTCGAGTCTGAATAGCCACTTCATTACAAAAATAATAGTTTCATTTTTAATATTTTGTATGTTTATAGTTTTTATTCGTTAACATTATATATATATATGTGTGTGTGTGTGTGTGTGTTTCTGTAAATTGCATCCTATTATGACTATCAATTACTATCATAGTCAAATCAACACGAATTCCACCCATCAATAACATGTAAATAAAATCACTTCACCATCAATTACTCTCATGGAATGATGGCAAATTCTACCCTTTTTCATAATAATATAAATAAATAAAATGATGTAAAGTGGAGCTTGGCATAAATTCTTTTATATTTAACTCACTTAGGTCTAATCCCGCACATTTTTCGGCACGCTTGATCTTTTGCTAGTGGCAGATGTCAAAGGGCCTGCCGCATTGACCTTTTGGATCCACTAAACTTCTTAGTTTTCCACAAAAGCTGCGACAAATGCCATGAAACACTTCGTTTATTATTGCCTGACAAATGACTTGTATAGGTAGTTGCCTGGTTAGAATTGATTATGTGAAAGAATTTTGCAAGGGAGTACTAATCGAACCGTATTAATAACCGAGCCGTTCACTCGCGAATCCTGTGTACTACTTTGTACACACCATACAGTCGTGGCAGGCCGTTGTCAAGATATTTTCAAGGTTTTTTTTCATAATATAATTCTTATGATTTCATAACATTCAAAAAAGATTTTTTAATAAAAATGCTTTATTTTAATGAAATATGTGAAATTATGCATGTGAAAATATTTCTGCCGATGCTAAAATTTGACCTTTTTTCAAAAAGTATTGAAGATATTCTTGTGATTTTTATTTTAATGTCCCTTGTCACATCAGCTGTGTAAGTTTCAATGATGTATGTCTTACGTTACATTGGAGTCTGCATAAAGTGAACACTCGGTTAAAGTGAACAATATTCTGTGGTCCCGATTGAAGCGTTATTTATTTAAGTTAAGAAATAGTGGGTAAAATGAACCGGTTTCATGGGTAAATTGGTTAAAGTAAATGCTCAATATGAGTGAATTGAAGACTGACCCTGTCACTGTCACTGTTGCCATGCTATGAAAATAAAATTCCTTGCCTCTGGCACCAGCAGACAATCCCGGCTCGGCAATGGCGATTAGATAAAAAGACCTCTAGCCTAGGCTCACACGCTGTGTTGTCCTCCGACCCTACCTCCACCCTAGACCCACTACTGCGTGTAGCTATGGTTTCTGGGCCTCGGCCCTACCCTGTGGTGTGTTCCAATTACTTGTGCACATCAGTAAAGCGCCAAATCTGCCAGCACATTCACGGCATCCATTTTAGAACTGTGACCTCTCCATACCCGCATCAGAGAAGTGAGAAGCATGACTAGACCAGACTAAGCTGGCCCATCCATGGCCTTCATTGTATGATATTTGCGTGCCATTCTCCACACATCATTCATCATTCACCCAGCCTTCGTTATTTAACGCATGGGCTCTCCCATTGATTTGGATTTTGGCCAAAATGGTTAGATCTAAACTGAACCTCAGATAAACACTTTCTTCTGGTCCCAAATAGTTCACTTTAAGCGGACTTCACCGCACTTTTTTTTTGTTTTTTGTTTTTTTGTTTTAAATTTTTTAAAATTACCCCAAAATGTCCAGATTCTAACGGTTGTAAATCTAAAAGTAGCTTAGACCTAATTTAGTTAAAAAAAACAACAAAAGACCATATTTAGCGTAGAATTAGAGTAAAGTTTAGGCTCAGTAGTGGATCCTTTTTCTCCAACCATTGCAGTTCATCACATCCTCCTCTTTCCCACCAATTGCCACCATATCTTCCTTAACTTTCCTGTCTTCCTTAACTTTCCTGTCTTCTCCTTTTCATCTTTCATGCACTGATACTGATAGTGACATCTTCAGCATTCTCTTACCAATCTACTCTTCATCTCCTCTGAACATGACCAAACCATCCCAGTCTAGATTCTCTCACGTTGTCTCCAAACCAGGCTATAATTTCAAATTTTTGCTCATTTCTACATGTATTTATTTTCATCCAGCCTCACTACACCGATTTAGAGATGTACCATCTTCACTTCAACTCAACCACCTCCTGTCTTTATACTAATATATACATATCCTGCACAACTCACTAACATAGTTCTCTGCCACACCTGTTTTTGTTTTCTTTATTGATGTGATGTCTTGAAGATAGAATACTAAATTGTATCAATGGAATAACAATCAACCATATTTGTTTTAGTTCTTGAGCGAAAGTATAGGTTTATTCAAGTACGATTACGATACAGATACAATCGATACAAGTACAAATGTAATTATTATATGCCACACCTCTCCCTCTGTATATAAAAAAAAAATGAACAAACATTTTTTTTTCTTAAAATTGCATTACAAGTGGAAAATACTTCAAATTTTGATTGAAATAGCTCATGAAGCAGAAATTTAGACTTAGAGATTTTATATCTATGACATTATAATTAATGCTAGAACATTGTTACTAATGTTACGTTTGTTGTAGAAAATAAGATAAGACTAGAAGTTTGTTAACATAATGTACAGAACATTTTCTAAAGAATTACATTTTCTCAAATTTATGATGAAGTCCCAAAAAAAAAGAAAAGCAGTGGTGTGAAAATAATTCAACGTTATGATGATCAAGGCATTTTTATAATTTGAAATCTGAAACAACAATGAACAATGTCTCTGATCTGTCTTGACTTGTCCTGATCGAAATATAATGTGTATGTTATTGTTTTCTATGCTATTAGTAGCTAGGAGGAAAACAGTTCAGTTCTTGAGTACATTACAATTAGGAAAAAAAAATTGCTATAAGAGCTTAAGCTTAGTGTGTGAAAATTCTAGTGAAGTATGCAAATGTTCGTGGCCGCTGCAAAGCCCCTTCATTTTTTTTTGGACAAATTTGCCTAGCATGTGTACTTGTTGGGCAAACGAACAATGCGGCCACTGCGAGTAGTGTATGTGGATTTGTTACTCCCCTTTTGCTGATCAGGGAGTGAAGGAGAGTGAGATAACTCAACATTCTTTTGTGGTGAACACAAGGGTTTGACCGGTGGTCTTGGGGAATTTCCAAGCAGGCCACCTTCCGTTGGTCCTGCAACGTCAACAGCAGTCGAGACTTCTGGAACAACTTCTGGGATTGTTGGAACTTCAAAGGGAAATTCCACTGAGGCTGGTGTCTTGTTGAGACTGGTATGTACCATTTGATCAGCATGACGGCGGCAATATCTTCTAGGACTGATCTCAGTCTCAACTTCATAAGATAAAGGTCCAGTGGATGAGTGGATAGTTCCATGCTGCCAGAGCTGATCTTTACGATAGTCGCGGACAAGGACACGATTGCCGATATTGAATGTGCGCAGTCGTGATTGTGAGTGCGAGTCGACCTGGCTCTGTTGTCTTTTCTGGACAGTGGCGGTTGTGTTTGGTCGCATTAATGCTAGGTGCGAACGAAGAGTACGACCAAACATAAGGAAGGCTGGGGTCTCATTTGTCGTCGAATGAGGAGCGTTCCTGTATGCAAAGAGGAATCTTGCTAATTTGGTATGAAGGTTGCCCTTGTCATTTTTTGATGCCTTCATTGCATTTTTGAAGGATTGTACAGCCCTCTCTGCTAGTCCATTAGTGGCAGGATGGTATGGCGCACTCAATATATGTTTTATGCCATTGCTCTTCATGAAGATCTTGAATTCTTCAGAAGTGAATTGCGCTCCATTATCGCTGACGAGCTGTTGGCATAATCCAAATCTTGCAAACAGATCACCCAGGATGTTGATAGTTGCGATCGATGTTGCTTGATGTGTTGGGATGACTTCTATCCATTTGGTATAGGCGTCTATGATGACTAAAAACATGGATCCCACGAAGGTTCCAGCGTAATCAATGTGTAAACGTTGCCATGGTTGTTCTGGCCATTGCCATGGATGAAGTGGTGATAGTGGTGGATTTGGCTGGGTGTTTGCGCATCCAGGACAATTTTTCGTAACAGATTCTATCTCTTTGTCTAGAGAGGGCCACCAGAAATAATTTCTAGCGAGGTTTTTCATCTTCACAACACCCAGATGGCCCATATGTAGTGTTGTCAAGATTTTTTCACGAAGTGCAGCTGGGGGGATGACACGATGTCCCCATAGAAGGCAATTCTGTTGTACTGACATTTCGTTGCCTTTTGATGCAAAAGGATGCAAGTCATCTGTAATGTCGTTTGGCCAGATGTCATTTTGTACGCAGTGGATAATCTTGGAGATCAAAATATCCTTACGGGACTCTCTGGAAATTATTTGATTATTGATTGGCATAGCGTCCATGATTTCTGCGTAAAACATTTCGTCAGTTTCTTCATTATCGTCTTTCGATAAATTAGAAAGAGGAAGTCTTGATAGACCGTCAGCATTAGCATTTGATTCTGAAGAACGGTATTGGATTGCATAATCAAATCCTGACAAAAATATCGCATAGCGTTGTTGTCGGGCTAAGGACATGGCGGTGATTGCTTTCTTAGGATCGAAGATGTACTTCAACGGCTAGTGATCTGTGATCAGAGTGAAATGTCTTCCACATAGATAGTTGAAAAATTTCTTCACAGCCCATACTATGGCTAAAGCTTCTTTGTCCAATTGGGAATATTTTTGTTCAGCCTTGTTCAAAGTCCTTGACGCATATGCGATTGGTCTTTCATCGCCCCCTTTGGTGATATGAGATAGGACAGCACCTATTGCGTGAGGAGATGCATCAGTAGCCAATGTAACAGGTAGCTCTGGGTTGTATTTAATAAGGACTTTATCTGAAGCTATCATTTCCTTGATTGTAGTGAAAGCGTTTGAGCAATCCTCTCTCCACTTGAAGGGAACATTGTCTTGAAGGAGGTCATACAGAGGCTTTGCAATGCTTGCAACATGTTCCAACCACTTGTGGTAATAGTTGACCATGCCGAGAAAAGAGCGAAGTTGTGACTTGTTTTCTGGTATTGGAGCATTGGTCACGGCCTGGATTTTGTCGTCTGTTTTGTGTATGCCGTGGGCAGTGATCTTCATTCTGCAGAAGACAACGCTACTTTGAAAGAAGGAACATTTGTTGAGGTTCGCTCTCAGTCCGTTGTCTTGAAGTCGTTGCAGAACAGATCGTAAAGTTCTGGCATGCTCTTCATCATTTTTGCCTGTGACTATGATGTCATCCTGGTTACATTGTACTGGAAGCCCTTGAAGAATGTTATCCATTGTTCTTTGCCAAATGGCTGGAGCAGATGTGATTCCAAATACCAGTCTATTATATGCATAAAGACCTTTGTGGGTGTTTATTGTCGTCAATAATTTTGAAGCATCATCTAGCTGCAGTTGATGGTATGCTTGACGCAAATCAATTTTTGAAAATGTCTGGCCATTTTCGAGGTTTGCCATCATGTCCTCTATTCGGGGTAAAGTGTACTGTTCTGCTTCGAGTACAGGATTGATTGTAACCTTGAAGTCGCCACAGATTCGGATATCTCCTGACTTCTTGATGACTGGAACTATTGGAGTTGCCCATTGACTGTTGGTTACTTTGGTAAGGATCCCTTCTTTTTCCAGGTGACTGATTTCCTTCTCGATTTTTGTTTTCAAAGCATAAGGCACAGACCTGGCTTTCAAGAATCTAGGGTTTGAACCTTCTTTTAGCTGGAGATAAGCGTGAAATCCTTTGATTTTACCAACTCCTGGAGAGAATAGTTCTGGGAATTCTGAAAGAAGTTGCTGTGAGCAGGGTTTGATGACTGAAACTTGTTTTATTTCTTGCCAGTTCAACTGTAATTCAGACAACCAATCTCTTCCAAATATAGGATTATTTCCCTTTTCCAGTATCAGCAGAGGCAGTGTTTTCTTTTGGCTGTTCAGCTCGACTTGCACAGATACTTTCCCGAGAGGGTGTATGACTTCATTCGTGTATGTTCTTAGACGAATGTTTGTCTTGTTCATTGTGGGGGGTTTCTTAAAAATTCTTACAAAATCATTCTTTGTCATGATTGACACTGCAGATCCTGTGTCAAGTTCCATTTGGACATCGGTATTATTGATCTTCAAGTCCACGTTTATTTTTGGTGTTTTCCCATTTATGTTGAACATTTCGAGGGTAAAACTGTCCTCTTCCAGCTCATGTACCTTTTCTTGCCTATGGTGACTTCTTTGAGGAGTCTTCTTGTAATCTGTACTTTTTGAAGGTTTTGCTTTACAAACTTTTTGGATATGCCCTGGTTTGGAACATTGTTTACATATGGCATCCCTCAAATAGCAGTCAGATCTTTTGTGATTTGTCTTGCCGCAGGTCTGGCAAGGTGGAAACGATTGACGTGATGTCTTGCTTGAAGAGGGTTTTATGGCCTTTATCTTGTATACGGTAGATGGGTTACCATGTATTTCAGCCGCGTCTCTGTTTGCAGTCTCCATTGCCATTGCAAGAGCTGTTGCTCCTTTAATAGTCTTTTTTGGATTGCCTCATCACTCAAGCCACAGACGAACCTATCTCTCAGTGACATCTTCAGGTTATCACCGAAATTACAGTGCTCAGAGAGACTTTTGATGGAGGCTAAGAAATCTGACATCGATTCATTTGTCCCCTGGCTTCTTTTATGGAATTTGAATCTTTCCACAATTTCTAAGGGTGGAGGGCAGAAGTGGGTGGTGAGCAAGGTGCATAATTCATCATACGTTTTTGTTGAAGGAAGATCTGGAGCTGTCAGTGATCGAAGCGTGTTATATGATTTGGCTCCTATTGAGGAAAGCAATGTCGCTGTCTGTTTGCCAGCAGCGATGTCATTTGCGATAAAGAAAGCATCCAACCTCTCTTTATAGTTTGTGAAGGACTCTAGCCCCTCGTTGAATGAGTCTGGCCTAGGCATGATTATGTAATCACGTTATTTTAATGGCTAGATCTTGGATGGATAGACCGGTAAATCTAGATCAAATAAAATTGGTCAAACCTGAGTTGAATGTCCTCAATATATGAATCATCGATTAGACGAGAAGAAGATGATTCATAAGTCGAATCTTATGGATCCGATCCTGTCGTCGCCACTGTGATGTCTTGAAGATAGAATACCTAAGGTGTTTGGAATAACGATCAACCAACCATATTTGTTTTGGTTCTTAAGCGGAAGTCATGGTTTATTCAAGTACGATAAAGATACAGATACAATCGATACAAGTACAAGTACAAATGTTATATGCCACACTCGTTATAAGGGATTCAGTGATAAATTCAAGGGAAATAATAATGTAGGCCTAATCTCTGAGTTTGATGTTCGTTTATTTCTTTTTATTTGCCGGAATTGTCCACTCATATAGACCGCCATGATGGTTTCCATGTCTTTTAGGATGGTGTGTAGCATACTGGATGTGTTTTCAGGCGATCGACAAATTTCTGCTTTTGTTTTGATCTTTTTAATGGACCTCTTCTATCAGCATAGCTTTCATCTCGAGAGTTCAACATTAAGATTTCTTGCCAGTCGATTTGGAGGCCATCATAAAAATCAAATTAGGTTTTTTTCACTGGCACAAGTGATGTTGACAGTGCGGCGTGGGTGATCAGAAAACGAGAGATTAGTCTAGGCCAAGGCACATAGGGGCCTATGGTCATAGCACTGTGACTCAGTGACTGTGAATCCATCCCCCGCATCGGAGAAGTGAGAGTGAGAGGCCTGGTTAGCACGTGATGCACGTTGTTTGCTGCGCTTATTTTGGCATATGTGGGCTCGTCCTTTCTTTGTTTCGCTAGGCCTAGATCACCAAATTTCTCATCGATGTCTTATTTTACTGGCCTATTATTATTACTATTCGCTGTGCAGAGCTGCAGCAATATTCCGCTATAACCGACTTATGTGTTTGTCTGATTGTGCTATATCAATATTTTATTAACAAAGATAAAGAAGGGGAAAGAACGGGTTTCTAGAATAATGCCTTTTTAACAGACTTATCATTATTTCAGGACTCGTTATAAGTGGACTCTACTGTATTCCAAAATTTCGTTTTCATTCATATTCATTACTTTTCCAAATGCTTATATTAACTGAACTGATTATTAATAGCAGATGCCTCCATGAAGGCCATTAAAACAACAGAATATTCCAGGAGATAAAAGCATTTAAGAATGGGTCCATTTTCCCTTCTTTTTTTTTTTTCTTTTTTTTTTTTTTTTTTTTTACTACACACTTGATGTTGCTATGCAACAACAATGTTTAAATTATTTTTGAAGTAGCATTTTTCTACCGGTGAAGGCTTTGTTGTATGTTGGTTTTTCAATCAATTCTTATTGTAATTATGATGCGCTCTTCTGCACTTCAACCCAGTCAAGTCTATTGACCATGTTATATTTTTGTATCTTAAGTTCACAGTGACAGCTACCAATACAGATGGATCAGGACGAAGTGATAGTGTTCTTTGTACGGTGAATGTCATTCGAAATTTGCAGCCACCAGTATTCTCAAAAGGGGAATATGTAATTGAAGATTTCTCCTACCTTCAAACAGGTGTTGTCTCAGATGAAATCGAGGCACTTGATAGTGATACTGATGTGAGTAAACTTTACCTAATATTAATCTTAAAACTTGTTTTACTTCTTTGTTTTCTTCATAATAAATTAGACAGAGTATTTCCTCTTTCTTTAATTGTTTTATTTTTATATAACATATAATAATTCCTGTTTCGAGGATTCAAGCTTGTCACTGGCTAATCACATAGGGATAAGCTTGTCACTGGCTAATCACATAGGGATATGTTTTGATGATAGAACACACAACTGAAAAGCATGTCCTTATCTTAAGTGATACGTTTGTGTATAAATGAGGGACATATTCCACAAGACAAATTTTTTCCATCCATGTCTTTTCTTTCTTATGTATACATCTTTTTCTCTCTTTTCAGCATTTCTCATATCTGCTTCCATAATTTCTTCTACTTGTAATCATATAAAGGGCTCCATGCTCAAATGGTGAGACACTTGGCTTGTAATCGGCAAGTTGCAGGTTTGAGTCAAACTGCCAGCCCTTGGGAAAGGTTTGCCAGATATACCACATTTTCCTCACTCCACTCGGGTGTTATGTGTACCTGGCTGTACATCACTGTTGTCTCCATCCGAAAAATAATATATTGCGCCTAACTAGCTGCATGTTCTGTCTCAAGTGTTCAGTGTTTCTGTTTGCTGGGGACCTATTATAAAGAGCTTTGAGCATATTTAATGGATGTTGTGCCAAATTAAAAAAAAACAAAACAAACAATTTAAATTTTTTTTATTGAAAAAGCATCTTAAAAGAAAGTCTTTTAAAACCTTTTTTGTAAAGAAGTTGAGGTGAATGGTGCTCATTTAGCTTTTTTCAAATGTTATTTACCCATACACTGGGTAAAATGGTGTCTCTATGATGAGTGATCATAGATAATATTCAGTACAAGACAGTTGCTTTTCCTTTCAGCAGTGTGTCTTACCTGACCTTGGTCCTCCAACCCCAAGGACTTACTTGATAAATTTTGCTCCACCATGTGGTAATTCTGTCCCTTCACCTTTACCTCTATCTGCCTTTCTACCTCCATCTGCTGAAGTATGATCTTTAATATTCTGTTTACTCTTGTTATGTGAAAATACAAATAATGCTTTTTTCCTCAAAGTTTTCTTACAGAAGGTCTGAATTGTTTGTGGAATACTCGTTGATTGTTCTTTGCTTTTTTTCATTTGTGTTGCTTTTTTTCATTTGTGACATCGGTCATATATTAGATGCCAAGCTCTCTTCTGAACCATCTCATCTCTACTCTCAACTGTTAGTGTCCACAACTTGCTCACTTTAAGAAAAAATTGACAGGAGCAATGTATGTAATTTTTTTAAGTGATGTTTTTTGTCTCTCTTGGTTTGTTTCTTGGTGTGAGTCTGTCAGCTTTTATGAAGAAGAAGAAGAAGAAGAAGCTACAGAAGCTGCTGACTTATGGTTATTGCTATGACTTTAGTCTTGGATTTCTCTAAGTGGTGTGTAAGGTATCTAATTGTTGTTTTATTTGTTTTTTTTTTTTTTTTTTTTTTACATTACTTACAGGTCAAATACAACACTGTGGACTATTTTCTTGTTAATGATGTCTACTCAAATCTCTTCTCCATGAACCAATTTACGGGAGAACTGACTTTGACATCTCCTGTTCGGAGTCGAGATGAATATTCATATAAAGTAGGTCAAACGTCTTACTCAATTTTTAAAAAATATTTTCTGTTTCGTTTTATTCTCTCACATTTTTTTTTTTTTTTTTTTGGGTAGGACAGTCATATTCATTTATACCAAATAAGCCATGATCACAGCACGATCTCAGATATAATACTGAAAACAAGAACTTAATATGTGCAATCTAGTGATTTCTCAATTTTATAACTCATCATACACATCAATCTTGGATAAAGCAATACACACTATTGACATGGAAACCAAGTATATCTGAGTTGTCTAAATAAAAAAAAAAGGTGAAAAAAAAAAAAATTAAAGAGAATACATATGCTTAGTTGGTCAAGAAACTTATTCTCACTCTAGGCCTTATAAAGTCATTTAATAAATGTTATAATTATTACTATGAATTTATCTTCATTTGGTTAAAAAGGAACAAAAAACAAAACAAAAAACAACAAAAAAACAAAAAAAAACCAAACTCAACTTTTGCAAAGATTGTTCATTGAATGTCTAATGATCTAATGTTTCTTTTTTTTTCTTAACCACCAATTAACAACTATTTCAGATTCAAATATTGGCAGTAGATAGAGGAACACCTGCTCGTTCTGGAAGTGCTGTTGTAATATTGAACATTGACCGCAATCAAAGGCGACCTGAATTTCTGACAGACAATATAACTGTTAGTTTATTTGAGGATCAGCAATATGACACAGTAGCAGAAGTAAAAGCCAGAGATACAGATTTACAAGTGAGTTATTTCATGTTACAAAATAAAGAAAAGGTAAAGATGACATTTATATAGCGCTTTTCCCCGCAGGCTGCAAGCTCAAAGTGCTGAAAGGCATTTTACCTCTAGCAGGCCTTTTCATTCCAGCACCTTCTCAACTCTCTGGAGAGCATACAGCAGAACTGCCTGATGGGCACATCATGCTAACATACTGACAAGATGTTTCACTGCCTATAGCCGGATACTCATTCACACCTGAGTTGAGTGAGGTAAGCGGAGTAAAGTGTCTTACCTAAGGACACAACGCCAGTGAACGGTGGTTTTTCGGAGTGGACACACAAGCCGTCACCCATCTGAACAGTGACCATGGTCAACGATACTTGACTCAACTCATTGTCAAGTTGTGCTCACCACTTAGCCACCGATGCAAAATAGTACTTTTGTTAGTTTTTTTGGGTTTTTTAAAATTTCTTTAGTGCTGATTAGGATTTTTATTCCAAGCAAACTGTATCCAGATATTACAGGCAACTTACTCCTGTAATATGTCATGCAAAATGAATGTATATTCTTTTAAATAACAAAATTTGTATATAAGATGTTTCTAATGGGATTAGAAATCTAACAAGAGTACTGAGTACTCTGGAGCAAAAGTAAATAAACATTTTATTATACGAGTTTCAATAATTATTTTGAATCACTGAACAAATCATACATCATTCCAAAGAAAAGAGTTATAATGACAATTTATTGAAAATTTTGTTTTGATATCTTGACTTTCCATGACCAAAGAAACCATTTAAGAGGTATACTATTCCTTCTATGGATTGTTTTTTGTAGAAGACCAAATCAATGAAGACAAAAATATACAAAATAGGGAAAAATGAAAAATAAATTTAACTGGCAAAAAACGAATGAAAGCTAAATAGTGGTCATTAACATCCATTTCTCTTTCTCTTTTTAATTGAAACAGTCTCCAAACAATGAATATAGATTTGACGTTGTTGGCGATGGACAATCATCAAATTATTTTACAGTGGATTCTCAATCAGGCATTGTGCATCAAATAAAGTCCTTGAAAGAACCTGGAACTCCAGATGAATTTGAGGTACACATACTCCAATTATTTCTTTTTACCCTTTCAGACTGTTGGATCTATGAGCTAGGAAACGTTAACTAATATTATGTTGAGTGACTATTCTCATTTTAATTTGGGATTTTGTTTTTGTAGTATTCTGTTAACCCACATAGGGAATACCTTTCAGAAATAAACAATTGATAAAAAAGTCCTTATGTATGCTAAGTGAACATAGAAGATATCTAGTTAGTTTTATAATACTCATTCAAATGTAAATTCAACATAATAGTCCAAGATCACAGCAAGTGGCAAAAGATGATTGGAGTTGTGGCTTAGTAGGCAAATCACTTCAAATGTTCTTGATTAAAGGCTGCATGTAGTTTTGAGACAATCTACCTAAATGTGTTAGGCGTAACCTTTAACTTCAAAATAACTGACAAACTCAGTTGAACGAGTATTTTTGTCAATATGCTGAAAATTAGTTCCTGTATTTTGATCTCAGTATTGTAAATTTAAGTTTCATTTTTAAATAATAAGCATCTTTGCTTTTTTTTTTTACTTGAATTTGGAGTTTTTTCCATTATCTGAACATCCTAGTGAAATATGAATGTAAGTTACCAATTACACCTGATAACGGAAATATAAATGTTTGACCTCCAGATCTCATGTTTCTATTTTTGATATTGGATTCATCAAGTGCTAATGCAGCAAGACCATTAGATGCCTTGAAATGAAATCAATATCTTTCTTACTCTTCTTTGAAGGGTATCCACCAACAATTTTTTCATGTGAATTTTTGTTTCCTAATTTATAGATGTAGTTGTTGATCACAATCTGTTTGCATTTTCTAGTTTTATTTAGCTTTTTGTTTTTTAGCACATATCTCTGATATATTGTGGACAGTCACTGAGGTTGCATTTTAAGAATGCAA
>JBBPDF010209852.1:0-12384 GCA_037974715.1 Lomanotus vermiformis | reverse complement strand
CAAGACGATCTTCATCCACCCATGACAATCACGTATTAAGATGCATGAACAAACTTAAAGAGATTGAAAAACTCAAGTTAAAGATAATGAAAATTAGACCTCTAGGAATCCACAAAGTCGATACCGCCTGAGTGCCCGCTCCGCTGCTTCCAGACCACCGGGCACTTAGGCGGAAACTACTGTACCATAATTTTGACTATAACTATGACTTCAAGTGCATAATTTCACATGTCAACCATTTTTATTAGCTAAGACTATGAAGATGTTAGGACTTCATCTAAATTGAAACTAGATCTGATTTAATTCTAGTCTCAACAAATCCAGCAGTACAAAACAAACCCATTAGTTGTAAACATAGTGAAAACTCTAAATAATATGTTTAGCTGCTCTCTCATCCGCACCGGTTTGATTTCAAGAGGGTTAAATTTGTGAAGATGAGGATTTCTTTGTTTAATGATCATTTCCATTATGTCAGTGGACAAGCATACAAGATAATGAATCAGCAATTAAATTTAGAGCGCTTGTCCATTAGTCTTTCGTGGGAGTGACCTCAACTCCTTCGAGCAACCTGGACTTTGATTCCTGGATAAAAATGAATATAATGCAGCCAGCTTATTCAGTCGTTATTCGTTTAAAAATTTGGTACACTGAGAAGTCTGACATTTAACTTTGGGTATTGGATGTGATCGTCAATCTAGGAGCATTATGCCTTTATTGCCTTTACGTATAGTGTATTACAAATGGAAAATGTTTTGATGTTAACTGTGCATTGATGCATAAATTCAGACCTACAAGTTGTGTCAAAAAAGAAAAAAGTAATAAAAATCAGAATGAAAAAAAAATTGCTGGAAGCAAAAAGCCAATGAATGAAAGAATCCTCTCCTTCCAACAAATAAAGGTATTCTAGATGCCAGCAATGCATACCATCTTGAGAGTCTGAAGATGCATCCTCAGTTTTCTTCACATCAATCAAACGTCCTTGAGGTTGTTGAGCAACTTTAACATTTCCCCCACGATTCACAGGCTTGATGAAACCTGAACAGGAATATAAAAATGTTTGTTACAACTTCTCTCTTAATTAATGAATCAAACACAAGTAATGAAGAAAAAAAAAACACACGGCAAATTGAATAAGGACATGTACTTTTCTAGTAAATGGTTTATTGTCAATACTATCAGCAGAAAAAAAAAACACACACAAAAAAAAACAAAAACAAAAACAAAAAAAACAACAAAACAAAAAACCCCAAGAAAAGAAGGTGGAAATTAACGTTAAGCTAAGGAGAAGAAGAGTGTCTTATAAATTGTCAATGTATGAACTAAGCCCTTAAAGTAACAGAGCCTTCTAATTTCTTATATTTGTTGCAAACACTATGTTTCCTGTTGCTGTAGAATTCCCCAAATCTATTTATAGCAGATGAGTCCTATTCTTTTTCATTGCGCTTATTCCAGATCCAGCATGAAGCATTTTTTAGTGATTGTTCTTAAATTTTTCACATCTTGATTTAGCTTCTTTGATCCTTGATTGAGTTGTCTTAGCAGAGTATACATTGAACTACTCATGAATCCTCTAAACCCCCTTTTCAACTGTGAAGAATCTGACAGTGATGACAGCCGCTTGGTGACATCTTCATATTTAGCTATCTTAAATATATATATGTTGTTTTTCATTGTGTCTCATATGGGACCGTCAGCTCTACCAGAACGGATTTTTGTAGATGCCTGGAGTAAACTACGATGTCAGGCATTTCATTGGTTTCTTTGAGTTCAGGGGGCATTCTTTGACAAAGTATTGCTTTTGTGACTAAGTACTCTGTTGTGCCTCTAAGTGTACCTGCAGCTGCTAGTGCAACCTCAGAGCCATTTCATTCAGGACATACTTCAAGGTTTTATAGCTACATCATAGGAGGCATTTCCAATCCTCTTTTCCCACTTTGCCAAGTTGGCTTTTATGGTAAGATGTCATATGTCGCATGTGTGATGAAGATTAGTTTCAGTGATGACATGTGCATACTTCGTTCCACGCGAAGGATCTTTGAATGACACCCTCTCATGTTGTCCACTGACCCTGTTGTGCTTGCTGGACTGCCCGTCTCGCAGTCACCTCCCCCTCTCCCCCATCTTCACCTTTTCTTATCACATTAAGGACCATGGATTCTCTTGGTGATGCTTTGGACCACATGCACTTTACTGCCCTTCCTAACTCGAGCCGATCATATAGCACGTGGTCCATGATCTCTTTGATCTTTAGGGCTTCTGCTGTGTCTTGAACTGTTCCACACCCTCTCCCTGTTTGAAGGGGTGGTTCGATGGATTTAACAGCTTCATCACGGGAATTATAATATGTAAGCAGAAGCCTGAACTTTGAGACTTTGAATTCCTCTGAAAGTGACTTCAATGGTAGTGAGAGTTTAGCCTGCTTGCAATAGAGGGTCACATCTGTTAAGCATTGTGAGAGGTCCAACTTCTAGTAGTGGAGCTGGCTATCTCATACGCTCATACGTGACTAGTGGCTTTAGCAATTTTGGAATCAGGATAAACTGGAGTATCTAGAGCTTGAATTTCCCTAGGATGTGGCTCCCATTAATAACCTTAAACCTGTTTTCTAGTTCACAAGTCACTTCACTCACTCTCTTGGTATTTCTAAGTGAGGCAATAACATGTAGTGATAATGAATTTGGGGGCTCACAAGATGATATCTTTCAGCACATATAAGTTAAGTGGTACAGCAGTGCTTCCTTCATGTTTTCCCCAATAATAAACCATTAAACACATTGCCTGTAAGAATGCTGCTAGTTTATAATTTATTTCAAGCAATCTGCTCTCCCGAGGCAGAATGATATATCTCTGACAAAATACAATTTACTGTGCTGTTTTTTAGATCTGTTATGCCCATATCCTTCTCTTATGACAAGAGCAGAGAGTGTAATCAAGGCTGAGCAGTTTTCAATGCAATGAACCCATGTCAATGACTGGTACCAATAACTCTCAATATGTTGATGCTATATAGCTCTGCATTTCACAAAAAAACATTTAATGTTCAGACACATAGCCTCAGAAGCAATGCCATAATAATAGAAATGTCTAACACTTTTGTATACAGTTGATAAACTGTTAAACTGTCTAAAGACTAAGTTGGTAATATGAATGACTATTATTGCAAACTTAAATAAGCCAAGGATGTGTTTAGCTCCAAATTTACGGGGAACAGCAAACTTCACTTCATATGACGAAATGCACTCTATGTGTTCCTTTTGGAAATATGACAAATATAGACAATGTCAAACATATTATTATCATTAAAACTGATTAAGAAAACAAACCAAAAAAGATTTGCAAGTGAGTTTCCCCACATCCACCCCAAATGAAACTGACCTAAATATGAATAAATTCTCAGAAGGGGGAATAGTTATCATAAAAAATACCTCAAAATGGAATGAAAATGGAATGGTCTGGAAAATCATTAAGTCATATATACCTTTGCTGGGCAACACATCTTTCACGACAGTGCTTTTTATCCTCTTCAAACTCTTTTTAGGAGAAGTTTCTGGTTTACTTATCTGGAACATTATGATGAAAACTGACATTACATTTTTGAATACTTATTCTACAATCTTCCCTTGGAGTAGAAGACTGATGAAATAATAAAAATCAATGCCAAAAATTCATTCAAACATCACAAATCTAGTCATAGCAGTTGACACATTGGTTACATATCAATTAGTAATGACACTGAAATTAAATGTTTGTATTCATACAGTAAATTCAAAAGGCTCCCTAAAAGTACATACATTTTTAACCCTATAAATTGAATTGAAACAGTTCTCAAACACTGCCCCAAGATAAAAGGCATCAGAACTAACCTTTGAAGAGGCGGCAACGGTCAATTTTTTTGACAAATCAGTATGTTGCCTAGTAGACCTTGTTGATCTGCTGACAGGTTCACATATTGTAACGGCAGATTTGAATTTTCTCAGTGGTTTGGATTCTGGTGCTTTCGGTGGAGGTTTGACTTCTTTCTTCAAATCAGACTTAGGTGGGTTAGGCCGTGTCATTACTCCTAGAGATTTCCACTTCTTCATCCCTTGATCAGCACTATCCTTCTTACTTTTTGAAGGAGCACCTTTAACATCTGCAGCACTATCCTTCTTACTTTTTGAAGGAGCAACTTTAACATCTGTCTTTCCACTTCTTGTAAGCCTTTGTGCTTCAGGTTTTGCATTTTTGCCAGCACCAAAAACTTCTTCCACTGCAACTGAGGCTGGTTTTGAGACAAATTTGAAAGCCTTAGCACTCTGAGAGCCTGGTTTTGCCTGGGAAAAAAAGGGCTATATTTATATATATATAACATTTTTTTTTTTAATGTTTTAAATAATAAAGGTAAAAGCAACTGCAATCTGAAATTAGACTACATGGAGGTTCAACTTTTTAACCACTGATGACAATACAATATTTGCATTTTTTCAAGGTTTGTTTTGTGCTTCAATTGTTAATCCTGGCATTGTGGAAGGAGGGTAATAACTGATGGTTTCTCCTTAAACCTGACACATATTAAAGAGGTCACTCTTAACCAATGTGTAAAATGGTATTGCTTTCCATTTATAATTCCCCATTCTCTTAATCAATGTCCAATGTGTTGTTATTTTTTTTTAGCCCTCATGAAGTGCCATCTCTTGTCATTCTCAGTTGAGTGTGTATTCAAACCATGAATCTTCATGATTTATCGACAGAAATTTATAAAACTTTACATGTACATGCTTTCTTTCATTATATAAGACTAGATCTATGCTGCTTCTTATTAGAATCCAATGAAAAGCAGTACACATTATGATTTTCAAAGTTCTGCGCATTTTGTGTAATTAACATTGTAAATGATGCAAAAAAAAAATAGCACTTCAGGACAATCATACATTCATATAATTAGCATCATAGTAAATGTATACAAAGTATTTTTGTGTCTCCAAAGAAAACAAACTCAACATTCTTATCTTTACAAATCTATTTACAAGAAAAAAAAAAGAAAAAAGTTCAGAATGAAATTCTGGAAAACAAAGCCTACTGGTGGTATCTGGAACAAAACACCCTCAGATCGCTGAATTCCTCCTGTTTTGAAAGTTGGTTTTTTATGCTTGTTACTCTCTTGTTGTTCTTTTTTCTTCTCTTCTTGCCATTTCTTGAGGCGTTCTACTCTATCATTACAGGCCTTGTTCTGCTTTGCAACTGAATAGAAAAATAAAAAGTGAAGGGAAATGTCAGTAACATTTGAGAAAAGAAAACTGAAAACAAGATCTAAAACTCTACAGATTTTGCTGGATCAAAATATAATACAGTAGGCATTAGGCCCATTACAAATATATATATTCAATATTCAAACAATATAAATATTATAATGTTAAAATTAACGACTCCCTTAAAACCCGTCTATCTAGTCGTCCCGGCAGGCACTCAGGTAATCGTTGGAGTCCCAAATAGCCAGCTTAGTGACATAGTGACCACTATTCACGTGACAATTTCTAATTCCCTCACAACATGGGACTCAAGTCCAAATAACCGCTTCGTTTAGTACCGGTATTAGATCAAGATCTTATATTAACCAAGATTCCTATCAATAAAAAAGCCAGTAACTCTGAGTAGATCTAGATCTACTGTAATTGTAATGGAATCTTGATGATATAATTAGATCTAGAGATCTAGAAATCTGCTAGATCTAGATTTATACCTTGATCTAGATTCTAGTCCTCGTGATGAGTGATGATGCAAAATCAGATTTTCCCACACAGGAGAAAAGAAAAATGATCTAGATCTAGGCTATAAAAACATAGATCCACTTACTACAAGAGACTCTAAATGTGGAATCTACCAAATAATTGATCAGTCTAGATTTACCTTTCTTCTTAGAATATGTGGAACTAGAATTAGTTCCCACTTTCTTGGCAGTTGGCACTGCTTCATAGACTTCAGTCTCTCCTTGATCTATAACTGATTCTTCTTCCACAGAATTTTTAAGGTTTCTTCTTTTGTTAATTTCTTCATCCCTGCGATGTTTTCGTTCAAGACGTTGGGAGACTCTTCGGTTTACCAAAGACGAGTTACCCCCTTTCATCTTCATTTTATAGGCAGTCCAAAATGAATCAGTCGAATCTGTCATCGTTGCCTACCATCAGAGGCCTGACTGAGAGGCTGAGAGAGATATTATGGAACGTGATTAGAAAAGTGAAAGTAAGTTCTTGTAGATCTAGAATATCTAGATTAAGATTGATCTTCGAATCGAGATCTAGAATCCTCTGTTACGTCAGATGAACAAAGAATAGAACCAACACAATTAAATCTAATAGGCCTACTAGCCTAAAAGATAAATATTTCTATAAGGGGTAGTAAATAAACACTTAGCCCTAGCCTAAACACTTTTGATTTTGAAGTTGAACCGGGCTGTTCTAAAAATAAATGTAAGTTTCATTGGTCGAATGAAAAGACGTTTTTGGAAGGGAAGCCACTCTCCTTCATTTTAGTGCTGAAGTTCTTTCAGTTTCTCCGTTCTCGTGGTTTCTCATTTCTCAACCGATGACGTATGTATTTCGTTAGAGTTAGAGGGGTCTGCCATAGGGTAGACTTCTTTTAATCGAAAACAAAGTCATGCAATAAAATACAAGAAGCACCATCAACTAATAAGAGCTAGTAACAAACTCGTAGGCTACTCAGCAAAATAGTACCAGGCCTTTAGAGAACAGCAGGTGTCTCCACAGGATGAGATCATTTATCGCTCGTCCTCCGTAGGGTCTCCGACTTCGGTCACAGTCGCAAACAACTTTTTTTTTTTTTTTTTCTACGGCGTCTTTTGGTCTCGTACCTTTGGTTGAGCGTCGTATTCTGATTTAGCTATTTTCTCAACATACATTCTGTTGACATGTCTCGACCATCTAGGCTTATTCATTTTTCGTTTTAGTTTTTAAGACATTTGATGTAGTTTGATTTCTGATTGTTCTACGTGTATTTCTGATTCTGTTTCCCTTAGTTTGCCTTACCACTCTCCTTTGA
This sequence comes from Lomanotus vermiformis, assembly GCA_037974715.1. NCBI lineage: Eukaryota > Metazoa > Mollusca > Gastropoda > Nudibranchia > Lomanotidae > Lomanotus > Lomanotus vermiformis. The sequence continues at coordinate 5,349 of JBBPDF010209852.1, read as the reverse complement.
TATTTATTTCAGTTCCCTGACTCTGTTGTGTTCCGTATTGAAGTTCAAATTTCACTGCCGATCATAGTCTTTACATTTACATTGCCATTTTGGTTTTTGCTGACAGTTGGTGGTGTTTTTTTTCCTTCCTAGATGATGATAAGATGCCGTTGCCTTTGGGACATTTACTTTAGTTTGATTTCTGATTGTTCTACATGTATTTCTAATTCTGTCTCCCTTAGTTTTCCTTACCACTCTTCTGTGATATTTCATTTCAGTTGCCTGACTCTGTTGTCTTCCGTATTGAGGTTCAAATTTTAAAAAGTTTCACTGCCAATCATAGTCTTTACATTTACAGTGCCATGTTGGTTTTTGCTGAAAGTTTTTTTTTCCCTTCTAAATGATGATAGGATGCCGTTGCCTTTTGGATTCTCTGCCTGATTTCGTCTTTTAGTTTACCCTCACATTCAATTATTACTCCTACATATTTACAGCTTTTAATTTACGGTAGCTGGTCTCCAATTATTAGACTGCGTACTTAAGTTTTTCAACTTATGAGAATTACATGTATTGTCTTTGTTTCTTTTGCATTTTTATCCACTCCCCTTTTGCCTAGGAGATTTCAATGCTAAAATAGGAGCTAAGTTTAAGAAACTTCAAGAGCTCGGCCCGTGCGGCAGTGGTGAAAGAAACGAAAGAGGAGAAAGACAGATAATTTAAAGAAGGAAATGAGCAAGGCTTGGCAAACACTTTTGAAAAAAAAAAAAAAAAGAATCTTCACATTATAGGACTTTGAGATCCCTAAACAGTGGTAAAGAGCCAGGTAGACGTTTTGACAGCACAACGGAATGTTATAATCAGTTGTAAAGTGCTAACAAGGTACAAGAGTAAACATTGGAAGCGACCGCAGGATGGTTCGTATTGAAATAAACATCAACGAGAAACTAGAAAGACTTAAAATTAAATAGATTCAAACAAAAATCTATTAAAAGGACAATACAAAATATTGAAGGAGGAAAGATAGTTTCAAACTAACCTTCAGAACAGATTCGTCAAACAACAAGAGAAACATCCATCCATTGATACTGCTACCCTAATATCCTAAAAGAAGATATAGATCTACATGAAGATAACATTAACATACAATATCCACTAAAAAATAGAATAAAACAGAAAAATCGAGAATATAAAGTAATAAACGAACTAGATAAGAGAAGAAAAATATCTGGCAAAAAGAGAAGCAAACACCCAAACACAACAAGAACATTTAGAATATTCAGATCTGAACAGAGTAGTGAAGGGGCAAAGGAGATTTGGCGCAAGGAGAGAGAAGGAAGAGCATGTTCAGACAATTTTAAAAAGTGGCAACGGGCCCAAAGAAATTCATAAAACTTGAAACAAAAGAAATAGTACAAGTTACAAGCATGGTGAATGAAAGGAAAGGGGTAATAATAGAAGAAATTTGTGCTGATTTCTACACAAAGCTATAACTATAATGTTAAAGTATAACACACCCAACTATGATACGAACAGCAACACATACCACGAAGAGATACCTCTATGTACAGAGGAAGAGGTAAGAAAAACGATCAGCAATATGAAGAGAAATAAGCACCAGGAGTAGATGAAATAACAATTGACATTTTAAAAATATAAGGAAAATGTGTGCTCGAATATCTCACTAAAACATTCAATGAAATATTAATGACTCAAACTATACCAGATTGATGGAATGAAGCAAAAATAACCTGTAAAAAAAAGGAGATCCTAAAGATATTAAAAAACTACAGACCCTTAAGTCTCCTACCACACAATTATAAAATATTTATTAGATTATTACAAAACATGATGAAAAACCAGCCAAAAGAACAGGCGGGATTCAGAAAAGGATTTTCAACTACTGACCACCTCCAGGCAATGAATCAAACAATTGAAAAGACTAATGAATTTAACCTCCCTCTATACATATGTTTCAAAGATTATGAAAACGTTTTTGACAGGATTGAACATTTTGCCATTTTCGAGGTTCTGTGAAACATCAATATCCATGAGACCTATATTACAATCCTACAAAACATATACGCAAATGCCACAATAAGAATACATTTAGATGGACAAATATCAGATTAAATCCATATAAAAAGAGGGGTTAGGCAAGGAGATCATGTCTCCCCCAAACTATTCAATGCGGCAGTCGAAGAAATATTCAAAAGAGCCAAATTAATGAAAAGGATACTCATAATAATGAGATAATTTATATAGCGCCTAATGCCTAGACCTCTAGGCGCTCATTCAAGGAGAAGAAATGGCTACACTAAGATTTGTAATGATGTTGCGCTATTCATAGAAAACGCAAAACGAATGGAAGAACAAATAAATAGCATAAATAAAGGGAGCTTAAAGTTTAAAAATACACAGAGGAAAAACCAAATACATGAGCAGCTATAAGAGTGATGAAAACATAATGATAGAAAGTGACGTTATTGAGAATGTTCAACAGTACAAATATCTAAGCCAGACAACAAATTTGAAAGACACAACAAAACAAGACATAATGGCAAGGATAAGGGTAGGACGGAATTGCCTCGGTAAATATAAAGAAATACTACGAGAGAAACAAATACCAACGACACTAAAGAAAAGAATATGCGATCTATGCATACTGCCAACACTAACATATGGATGTCAGACATAGTGCATCACAAAGAAAACCCTCAAAAAATTAAGAACGACGCAAATGGCCATGGAGAGAAAAATGATGAACTTTTAGATCAGCAATAAGATACCATGTGAGACAATAAGAAATAAAACAAAAATTATAGACATTGAAACATGCATATTAAAACAAAAATGGGCTTGGGCAGGACATGTAGCAAGACGAGAGGACAAAATATGGAGTAAGAAGTACACAGGGTGGAAACCAAAAGAGGTAAAAGAGCAAGAGGAAGACCACAGAGAAGATGGAAAGATGGCGTCGTAAAGGCAGAAAAGGAACAGTGGCTGAAGAAAGCAGAAAATAGAGAGTACTGGGTATCATCGACGAAGGGCTACATTCAACATTGGATGGACACAGCCTGAAAGTAAAGTAAAGTAAGTAAAGATTGTGGAGAGGACGAGCATAGACCACTTTGGTTTCTAGAAAGTCCCTCAGTAAATGTTGTGACTGGTAGTCTGGTGGTCAGTCTAGCATGACGGGGCCGGTGACCATCTGGAAGGCCCATTACCGACGTTTTGTCCGAGTGGCACCCCCGCCTAAGATGTGGACTAGGTGCATGCAACCAAAGGTAGGTAAATAATCAACTTAACCTTTTGTTGTTGTTGTTGGTGGTGGTGGTGGTGGTTGTGGTGGTGTTGCTGCTGTTGTTAGTCGTGGTAGTGCTGGTGTTATTGCTTTGGTTGTGTTGTTAGTGATGGTGTTGGTGTTGGTGGGGATGTAAGTGTTACTGCTTTGGTTGTGTTGTTGTTGTTGTTGGTGGTGGTGGTGGTAGTGGTGGTGGTAGCAATTATATTGCTGTCGCTTCTGTAATTGCTTCGGTTGTGTTGTTGTTGTTGTTATTGTTGTTGGTGTTGTTGTTGCTGTTGGTGCTGGTGATGGTGGTGGTGATGTTGCTGTCACTGCTGTTATTGCTTTGGTTGTGTTGTTGTTGTTGTTATTGTTGTTGGTGGTGGTGGTGCTGCTGCTGTCGCTGCTGTTATTGTTTCGGTTGTGTTGTTATTGTTGTTGTTGTTGTTGTTGTTGTTGTTGCTGATGTTGTTGTTTACTATTATAATGTCTAGAAATTTTGAAATCAAGCCCCTTGTGTTGTGCAACATCTTTGGCTCCACAAATCTGGAAAGCGTGGTGATATGGGATGAGATGCCACTATAGTTTCTTTTCCCTTCTTTTTATTGTTGCACTTGGACGTCCCAGATTTTCAATCTGTACAAATTTCTAATACAAAATATTACCGGCTTGTTATTTTGCTTTTTAAAACCTCTTTTTTTTTTTTTTTTTTTAATTTTGGGCTCATCAACCTACTCAAACCTCTTCCTTGGGGGACTTTCCTTTTTCGTTACCTTTGGCAGCGGTCAACATTTTTCAAAGGGACCAGTTTAACATGGAATAACCGTCATTCATTTACACACATGGACAGATCAATGGCCATGAATGTCATTTGACATGCCAGATTGGTTCCGCACCAGTGACCCGGAGATAAGCCGCTTTCCCAACACAGAGGTGGACTCGGAATGGTTCGTTCCATTTCTCAGAGCCTTTGTCGTTCTGATGTGTTGTTCCACGTGTCCACAAACACTCACCTCAACATGGTTTCGTGTGATAGAAGACGCTGAGTTATCAATATGTTTTAGATCATAACCGTTGTCTACATGTCAACGATTCAAGAACGTAAGTTCGACCCCACCCCCACCTGTTCTATTTGATGACATTAAAGACAAAGTTAAGCATAGATTTGGCTTGTGATAAGCACGGAGTTTAGTCAGCTTTTTTATTTTGAATTTGTATTGGGTTTTTTTTTTTCGTTTTTGCTGGATTTTTTTTGGTATTTTATGACTTATTTTTTTACATTTGGTTTTCTAAAAAGTATCAATACCACGCCAAGAAATAAGGTTTGTGTAATATGACGCCCTACTTCACACACGAGCGATTTCAAGACGCTTTAAGGAGAAAGAGTAAAATATATTGCAGATAATATTATGATAGTTTAGAAGACAGAAAACTTCTTGAGGACATAACTCAGATAAAATATTATTAACGCATCTGAACCTGAAATAAATTTTAAAATACACTTGATTGCAAAGATCTTGAAAAGGAGATAAGGATAACAAATTAATACACGAGATAGCAATGTGATATAATGCAGACGTGAATGTCAATAACGATTTAATTAACTGAAGAATTGCAGATTCATAATAAAAGAGAAAATAATAATTGAGTTGCATTTTAATTTAATAAAATAGGCTGAAAGTATAAGGGGGTTAAAGATTGAAAATGTATTATCAATTTAACTGTTAACTTTTGATGTGTTCAGTCGAGTGTCTTTTTCTCCCTAAGGGTGGGAGGAGAACTCGTATGTGGTGAATGTCTACTCACACTGCGATCCGTGTGCACTTCCCAATGACTCTAATGTCTTTCATAGTAAAAAACCTACGTAATAGTAATAATAGTAATAATAATAAAAATAGTAATGTAATATAATAATAATAATAATAATAATAATAATAATAATAATAATAATTATAGTAATGTAATATATTAATAAGAATAAGATTAAGAATAATAAGAATAGTACATATTATAATAATAATAATAATAATAATAATAATAATAATAGTAATAATAATAATAATAATAATAATAATAATAGTAATAAT
>JBBPDF010208745.1:0-12390 GCA_037974715.1 Lomanotus vermiformis | reverse complement strand
TCATTGCATTAAGCCAAGGCCAGTTGTTGTACCAAGTCGAGTCATTGCATTATGTCAAGTCCAGTTGGTGACTCAAGTCAAGGCGAGTCATTGCATTAAGCCAAGGCCAGTTGTTGAACCAAGTCAAGGCAAGATGTTGCATCAAATCACCAAGGGTCCTGATATGAGGGGTTCCATAGACAATTTAGCAGAGAACACAGTTTGGATCATACCAATAATATCAATAACTCAGATAAAATGCAAATAAAATTTCAAAACAAAATCAAGACACGGATACACTAATATACTGTATTTGGATAGATAAGACAATTTTTATACAAATTGACAATGCCTTCAATTCACAGAAAGCAAAAATTTGTTGTGGTACAAAAGCAGAAAAACAACAACAAAACAACAAACAGTATGGGAAATACTAGTAAAAAAAATAAAAATACATATGTTAGCATTCCATTTGTGAAAACTGTGGATTGAATGAAAGAAATGAATGACTGATTTTATGCATTTTCAATCAATATTCAATTATATTATTAAAATCAGGACATGAGAATCAGGATGGATCACAGAAACTGTATATATACAAGAAATGCAAAGAGACAATACTCTAAAAATAGTAAACATATTCAAATATCTCCTGTAAATCGTAAAGAAAACTGTATAATTGATGAAGGGCGCAAAGCAGATATTAAGGTAAAAAGAAAGTCTAAAAACAAGTTGGGAAGACTGCGGCAGTTGTTCTAGTCATGTAAATTCAGTAAGAAACATTGTTGGAATATTAGGCACTAGAACTACTAGAAGTTGTAGAAGAAGAATTCTCTCCAGAAAGGGAGAAGGAAAAATCCCACGAAAGCATTGAGTCATTGAAGGAGACAAAATTATAAAAAGGGATTTAAATAAAAATAATACTGAGGTAAGGCAGAGTTCCTGGTTTTGGATTGCAGTTGGTGGACATTTATAGTTTTTGTGTAAAAGCTGTGGTTCAGTTACTGTAACAGCTCGTATATAGGATGAAGGAAAGACTGGGGCTTAAAGGTGGATATTTTCTGATATTGAAATAATGGAAACATTCCTTGCCATAAAAATATTTCCTTGTGAGGTTGAAACGGAAAAGATAAGGTTGACATTTCATATCTCAAATTCTGAATCAGTATCAGAGGATATCGATATGTCAAGGGCAGGACATCCACGCTGACTGCATAAAGCGAAACAGTCAAATGGGCACTCAACCTTATCAAGGGGTCTTTTCTCATAAAATTTTTCATTCACGTGTTCGTTAAATTTCAAATACTCCTTCAAAGTTTCAGGTAGAGGCAGTTTGTCAATTTTCACTGGAGCATATTTCCCAACCAAGGTGAATACTTTTGATCGACACAGCTGTTTGAGGCTCCAGACAGATTTTGCTGCATCTCGGAGAAATTGTCTCACGTCTGGACGTCGATATAATGACACTGGCCATTTCTCCTGCCACAACCATTTTTCTTGAAGGTAAGACGGATCCAAATGAATCAAAAACCGCACTACTAACCATTGTTTCTCATTTATTGCTAAGAAAAAATAGGAGCGCTGATTACGCTTGCGTTTCAAACTGCTTCCCCAATGAAGAAGGGTAAGAGCACACTCTGGGCTATGAATCTTGATTGCTTGTTCTAGCGGAGTTTCTTTCCATCTATAAAAATGCAAAAGGAAAATACTAATATATAAAAAAAGTTTGAAAAATGTATAGATCCCATATAAACATGAAAGATCAAAGCATTTCTCAATAAGAACTACTTTGACTAACTTTTTTCAGCTTGAAGTTTATGCCTTAACATTTCTCTGTAATATAATGTTTAATATAAAATCTGTATGCATACAAAATTTGACATGGAAATGTATCAGGTAACTAGCCACTCAAATCAGCCCAACAAACATTCATCAAACTGCATGTGATTGGAACAGCAGATTCTATTTATTATGTGATGTGGGGAATATGGAATGCAATATTTGGTAGGGTAAACATCAGTAAAGAGTTCTTTCTTGACTTTCAGGGGGACAGCATTTATTTTTCTTTTCGTCACTACTTCCAGATGAAACATATATGTAAAGCATGTTAACTCTTTCACTACCATATTCTCATCAATCTATCAAAATATGCTTAATTAAACTCTTTCGCTACTATAATCTCATCTATCGAAATATGCTCGATTTAACTCTCTGACTACCTCATCCCATCTATTTAATTGGCATAAGTTCTAATGAACTCTTTAAGTACAATTCATCTAACACAATATATATTACATGGGTGAATAATAGTAAAAAGGCTTAGCGTGCCCATGCCAATATATCAGTGTGTGATACTCAAAAGGTTAATCATAATCACAAAAACCTGAGATAAACACCATGTGGCAAATAGAATGAGATCATGTAAGGAGATTGACTCAATGAGACTGAGGCTCCGAGCAGTAAAGCCCACTTCATTGATGTCATCTTCCAGAGACCTAAAAAGCCAAAGCTACTTTTCAAGCGAACAACAAAATCTAGATCCGTTTAAGGTTAGATCTTGGAATATAATATAGTGCAACACCTATTCGTTGAACTTATTGAGGCAACAGAAGTAGCTCAAGGAATCCGTGATTGGAGCAATATGTGAGAACACTAGGTGATAATGGGTGACTTATAGTATAGTGGGGTAATTTAATATTGCAGTTATGTACCTTCTCTGTCTCTCTTTTTACTTCAGCGAGGGTTTTTCTTTCATTCGTTTTTTGTTTTTTTTTTGTTTTTTTTTTTTTTTTTTTTTTGTTGGGTTTTTTTTTTTTCGTTTTTTTTCTTTTTTCCCTTTTTTTTTTTGCTTCAGCGGGGGTTTTTTTTTTTTTTTTTTTTTTTTTTTTTGTTTTTTTTTTTTTTTTTGGTTTTTTTTTGTTGGTTTTTTTTTTTTTAGTTTTTTTTATTTGTTACATTTTGTTTTTTTATGTGTTTTTGTTTGGTTTTTATTTGTTGTTTGTTTTGTTACATTTTTTATGTGTTTTTGTTTTGTTTTTTGTTTTCTTACATTTTGTTTTTTATGTGTTTTTTTTTTTTTTTTGGTTTTTGTTTGTTTTCGTTTTTTGAGTTTTGAAAGTAAGAGCAGTCAAAGTTCATTTATCTGCTATTGTCCTGCTGAGCTTCCAAAATTGAGGATCTATGATTCAAAATGTAAGCATGGAACAGTAGATCTTTCTATAAACGATGGGCTACAACGAGGCCTACAAACGTGTAATGTTCTAGTACTATCATAGGCATAGTTCTTTTGTACGTCAGCATAGCTATATTTAGTTACCAATCACCAGTGTGATGACAATTTCAAGGCATCGATAGTCTATGATAGGCCAGGGGTGTGTTTGGATGCTACGAGTAGAAATAGTAGGCTTAGCATTACTACTGCTGCCAAGTGGGCTTTCTACACAACCTGTACCGAGGCAGGTATATGTCAGCATGATGTAGGCTATTTTTAGCCACTGGTTAGTGGCAGACTTCTAAGACAGGGAAAATAATAATTGCTTGCACAGCTTGAGCAGCAGACAGAAGGTTCGAGGAATCCATAAACAGGTTTGACTAATGTGTGAAATATTGTAAAGAAAATAAAGGAAAATATTTGGATCTATACAGTTTGTTCAAGGAATCCGTGAATGTGACGAATGCTGTATTTGACGATAAATGTTTGTTGAAAACAGTATAACATATTTTTAAAGCAGCTACAGACAGTTAAATGTAGAGAAGTTGGGGTTGAGAATTAAGATGTATAAAGAAAGCCAAAGTGGTTTTTGATTGGGTTTTAAGCCTATGAAAATTTTGACATCCTTCTGGATGCTAGAAGCTGAAACAAATATGTGTGGAGAAAGACAATTTTTGGGGCTTTAGGCATAAGTAGAATATTTTTGTACATCATTACTACAATGAAGTGAAACAATACACATACATACAGTGGAATTCATTTAACATGAGCCTTTTTAACACGAATTCGGCTCTTAACAGGAACTGCCGTGAATCCCCCAATTTTCTTCTTTATTCCACTAATGCAACATTCCATGACACAAACTCAAATTTAGCTTGATTTTATTTACACGAACTGAAACTGGCCCTTCATGTAATCATTTTTCCATGTTTTCTCACCTTTTCATGTACCAACAGAGCTTCGGACCGATGCGAGCCATGTGACGTGCACACGTCAAACTAAAAAGCTGCCTCTGCACACAAAGGGAGAGAGGGTGGTGAAGGAGTACACAAGTGCATCCCGTCACTGCCTCCTACTTCTAGAAAAGGACATGTGTTGATCACACACTGTCCCATGCCATGACTTGCTGTGTGTTGATACAGCCACCTATCACAAAGCATTGTGTTCCCATCGCCTGTCACTGAGTGTGTGATGGTGCCCTCTATATCTGCCCTAGCAGCCTTAACCTGTCACACCATTGTTTGCCGCTAGCAACCCTCCCCTTCCATTCGCCTCTCCTTTCAATTTGGCTGACCGCAGTGGAATAAGCTCGTGCTTTGTTTGCAGCATAGCTGCATCATTCATTCAACGCACTTCAATCAACTAGATCTTCACTTCCTGAGATGACATATGTCAAATTTTGTTACTCCGAAGTTCAAATCCGGTTATCTTCCTTAATTTTTCTCAGTCCTCTTAACACAAATTCTTGATGTCCAGTTTCGTTGGTCCCTTGGAGTTTGTGTTATCAGGAGTCTACTGTATTATGATAAGTCATGAAGGATATAGGTAACAGGTAACTGTATTATGATAGACAGTGTGATCTGACTCACAAAAGGATTGGCACAACACAACATTTTTTACTTGCAGTACTTGCAGGCTCCCAAAAAAGATGCCCCACACTGCTATGGCAGATAACAAATAGTCGAATAAATTTGTGAAGAGAATTGTCTTTTGAGGAAAAAAATGCAAAGAAACTACAAGAAATAAGTTCAGACTTTTGCTGTTTGAAATGAATTAGAAGAAAATGAGTTTGGTAAAATCATATTGGATTGTACACTTAACCTTCTTAAGTGCCTAAGAAAGTGAGATTACATATTTCTAAGCTTTTTCAGCTCTTCGTAGTTCTAGCTGTCAATTAGTCAACTCACTTATATGCTTTGTTGAGTTTGTATCCATACTCAATCAAAATCCGCACCATGAAAGGGTTGTGTTGCTCAATTGCCACTGTCATGGCGGTGACTCCATTACTCGTAGCAGCTTGCACTTTGACACCACTCTTCAACAAAAACTCACAAATATCATAACGACGGTATGCGACAGCAAAGTGCAAAACTGTGAGACCATCATCAGTTTTTGCATGTATATTGCAGAGTGAGTTAACAAGAAGATCACAGATTTCAATGTTGTTCAATTGCACAGCTCTGAAATGTTAAAAAAAAAAAGAAGAAAATTTTCAGCAAGATAAAAAATTCATTATCTTTATAAGATATTGATGATTCTTAACTGCTTAGAATGGCAATGCTGCTCATTTTAAGTTGTAGATGAGTATTAACCATCAAGGCAACAGCAAAATTTGTTTGGCCTAGATTTCATGACTGAGTGCAGTCAAGGTTCCCTATAATGTTAAAGCAATAGATGGGAAATGGATAACAAAACAAAACAAAATATGATTCTTAAAAGTGAGTCATCTTCCTGATGAATTAAATCATTCTGAAATGACAGCTCAGAGGACAGCAATATCACCAGAAAGATACAAGCTCATCTGCATATCAGTGCCAGACAGATACATGGAAGCTTTGCAATGGCACGTGGTACATGCAGGCATTTTATTTAAACGTTCACGTTAATTATAGAAAACATTTCTTATGCAATGTTTACTGTATTACATTGTCTCTCTTCTCTCTCTTTCTTCTTTTCTCATTAAGTCAGCAATATTCATGATTTTTTTTTGGGTCAAATTAGAGACATACTTGTACAAATGTTATATTTATATCTGTTGTCTACAAAGACTGACTTCATAAGAGGTGTCTCTGCTCCTGTGTCAAATCCCAGGCGTCGAATATTCACATCAGCTCCAGCATGCACAAGCTCACGAGCAACATTTGCACAACCTCCGATGATGGCTCGGTACAATGGTGTGCAGCCTATGAAACAAATTATAAAACACATAAAACTGACTGTAAATCAGAAAAACAAACGAAGAGGAACACAGATTCTTGAAACCACTACCCAAAACTTATTCTTTAAAGTACATTAGTATGAGATGTCTTAATGAACTCTCAGAAATAGAGGTGTATCAACAAAATCTTGCTGGTACATGAAGTAACCATACAAGAATTACTTCACTGGCCGCCTTTTGACCATAATTATAATTTGAAAAGAAAATAAAGACATTTCTGTTAAACATGCAAACAAACTGTAAGTCCTTCATAATAACTGTTCCAAGAATGTTGAAAGACCATAAAATTACTACGGCATTTAAAAAAGAAATGAGTGAAGAATAAAATTCCTTTTTTTTCACATCAGCATGAAACAAAAAATCTTGCTGAATTAAAAAAAAAAATGCTGCAAATAAAAGTGAGAAGAAAGAGGCTCAAAAGCAGCACATCTAGGAGTGACATGGACTACAAACTTTGTGCCTGCAATTAATTAATGAAAAATTCCTAGGAAGTCTGCTTTGATAATTGGCAAAGCACACACAAAAATTGAAATTAATGAAATATACACACTAACGCACCATCACAACCTTCATCCTGGAGCTGTGATGCAAACATCCCTGTATGGTATTATTGATGCCTCTTACTCTCATTCAATAATCCTTAAACCTCTAAAAATTTAAAAAGCAGAAAAGAATTTAAAATTGGAGGATTACCTGTTTCTCGATCAATGTAATTCACTTCACATGTTTTGGCACTCAATAGCTGCTTTGTAAGAGGAAGGTTGTTGGCTTTTGATGCCCACCTGAAGTCAAATAGAAATAAAGAACAATTATTAGTGAAAAAGCACCCTCTTTGATGACTGCTTCTACACTGGAAACCTCTTACTCCTACTTTCTCTTCACCTTATATAAACATTTGTTCTACATATTTTATCATTTATATGTAATTCCATGGATTCTTGATAGAAATAGATGTGAAACAATGATAAGAAAAGAGGTCTGAACAGCATTAAAAAACACACATACAAAACAAATTTAGAAGGTTCAGCAAAACATTGTTTAAAGATATGAAATTACAAGGAAATTACAATGTGGAGGTAGGTTAATACACATACATGTATTAACAAAAATGCACCAACACACAAATGCAATAATAGATAAACAGAATTATTCACCCAAACAGTCATACATAAAAAATGTATTTAATATACATTCAGTTATATATAAAAGTTAATTTTTCTGAATTTTTTTCTTTACCATATTGCTCGTTTTCCTTTCCTTGTTTCAGCATTGATATCTGCTGGCTTCGGTTTGGCTCTCATCAATGTGCTAACCATTTCAACATGTCCAAGATCTGCAGCTATTATTATTGCAGTTGGTCTATCAGGGTCTCCAAAGTCAACATCATTGACAGTAACGGGTCGCTCTTTGAGTTTGAGGATCTGTTTCACCTTGATGATAAAAAATACAGCTTGTTTATATATCTGTCTGTTATTGCAAAATTGAAATAATGAAGTACATATATTGGTAATGAGTTTTTAAAATGTATGAGAAAAGTGCCATGTAATAATGTTTTGATACAAATTTTCATGAAGAACAGTATCAACAAAGAATTTATAAAATCTGACCTTTCCACAATCGTTGAATCGAACAGCTTGAAAAAATTCAATACTTATTGCACTCATCTCTTTCCTTGAGGCCATGATGTCATTATATCACTCATCTGAAATCAAAAGGGTAAGAAGAATCCATTCCAGAAAACAGTTAAATGCAAAAATAAAGGTATCACTCAAGCTCCAGTTCTTTTAACTTCTTTTTTCTTTTTTTTTTTTTTAATATTTGTTACACTTTCTATGCTTTCTGCAGCATTGGTGTTCAAAAGAAAAACTGGGCTTGTGATCAAAAGAAAAACTGAGCTTGTGGACCTTGAGGTTTTTGAGTAAAGCTTATTCCTTTAATTTACAAGTAATTTAAAGACAGTCAATTATCTGTGGTTTGAATTTCCAGGCCTGAAAAAGCACAGACTTCAACAACCCTCTATCCATAATGATTTAATGGAGTACTGAAGCAAATACAATACATTGATTCTACAAACTGGCATAAGCTACTCCAGACTAGTTATAATAATTCTGCAGCTTGATTAGTAGAAGGAGAAGAAGAAGAAAAAAAAAAGAAGAAAAAAAGAGGAGGAGGATGAAGATTATGTAATTTCTAAGTCAAGGTAGCTTTCTCTCTGAAATATAATTAATGTCACAATGAAAAGCCATGTGGACCATTGCCCTTCACACATAGGCATACTTCTTAACTACTATTATCATGTTTTGAAACTGTGCTATTTGTTCTTATACTTATAGATAGTGATATTGACATCAGCTGAAAACTTTATCTGATCCAGAAAGGTTTAAGATATGATGTTTGATGTTATCTACTGTGTGTGCATTCAAAAAGATAAAAGGCAACTTTTTGATGTGCTTCCAAATAGTACAGGACAAGTAGCCTAAGTGAATAAATAAGTGAATAGGAGAGGATGAAGAAAGCGATCTGGGCGATTTGGCACCATAGGAAAGGAGAGCATGAGAAATGTGGAAGTTGGTGTGATAAGTCTGATAGGAATAGGTTGCCTGATTTTGTGTTGGAGGAGATCAAGAGTGTTTCTGAGGAGTTGTCAGATGATCGGTTGCTGAAGAAGTGCTTACACGGTGGCATTCAGAACGCGAATGAGTCGTTTCACCATTTGGTATGGGATAGGTGTCCGAAGTCAACTTTTGTAGGTAGAGATAGGTTAGAGATAGCTGTTAGTGATGCAACAATAGTATTTAATGAAGGGGAGGTGGGTAAGTGTGATGTGTTCAGAAAGTCGGTAAGTGTCAAACTCAGGGTTTTCGAAATTTGGATTATCGACGAATACGATCGGCCGAAAACCAGATGAAAACAGAAATAAAGCAGAAGAGAGCCAATAGAAGCATCACTACAACTCAGGAGGACAGTGGGGATGAATCTTACAAGGCTGGGGGCTTCTAAGCTAAGTTTGATATTGTGTTTCTACTAATTTTACTAAAATCTGTTGGTTTTTTCCAATTTTCTCATTTTTAACATTTTTACGATTCTATCCACAGTTAAAACACAATATTTTGAAAAGTTTTCAAGCTATTGAATATAAAACTGGCATGTTTATTTATCAGGCTATTAGCCATATTTTGTTCTACAGAGAAAGACCTACAGTCAATACTTTTTCAGTTATTCCCTTTTTACTATACCCACCCCCTCTAATATTCGTAAAATATTTTCCGCAAAGATCAAAAAGCCTGTAAAAACAAAACTAACCATAGTATCAATATAATTATAAAACACAATCTTTATAATGTAGTTATCTATGTATGTGCTAATGTTTATTGATCTATCTATAATACTTGTCCAGATATCTTGCACACAAATTATGAATTTTCGGACCTCGGAGACCCCCCAAATACATGTTTTTTGCCCCTAACACGCTTAAAACTCAAGTTATTTCATTAAAATAAGTGTTTTTTATGCACTTCTATCCATAATCTATCATTTTAAAGCATTCACAGCTTCACTGAACTAAAAATTCATTTTACCAGTTTAACCTGCCCTTAATGCGTTTACAACATTACACTGTTTGCTTAAAAGAGATCCATTGAGTCTGGTGCTTGGTCCTTTTCCAGTTTCATCCTAACTTCCTTGCCAAAGTCGTCCCAACACTTTGTCATGTAGTAATCCCTTCAGAACCGGTTTGGGGATAGCTATCGCACTCATTTGGGAGGTAATTTTTGGTTTTGAGAAGTGCCTTTGTAATTTTTTAGATAAAATTTGAAAATGCGCAGGAGAATTAGTTGTTTAAAAGATCTATTTTAGGTTTTTGGGCCCAGATTACTGTGTTACTATTTTTTTTATTTGAAATTCTCTTGGTTTTTATTTCTTATGTAGACCCATCACTTTTTTTTTTATAAATAATGTCATTTTTTTTTGGTGTTGTTTACATGTGTAGCAGGGGCTGACCTTTATGCTTGTTGAGTTTGACTTTTTATTTCCTTATGCTTATTTCTAATTCTTTAAGAGTTGCTGATTTTAATTACTACATTGTATTTATTTTCTTTTTGTTGGCTAGTGGTTTGGTTCATGTGTTGAACCAAGGTTGTTGGAATTAAGTTGAAGAGAGTTTTGATGGTACATTTCAATTTATGATTTTAACAGGTTTTCTTCAAACTTATTCCACATCTCATTCATGTCGCTGTTTGTATTAATTGATTTTTGGAATGATTTTTCAAAGTTTCTTAATATTTTCACTATCACTTATATTCCAAAGTAAGATTGTTCTAGATCTAATTTTCTCCCTGCCCGAATTTAGCTTTGATGTAATTTATCTTCGACTAAAGCAGTATGGGTTGTTATACATATATCTATTACCGGGTCTACTTTTATTGCTCGTGTTAGCATGATCAGGGAATTTGATTCAAATCCATGTTCATGTATAAAGTTCAAGACTTTAGAATGTATAGCCATTGAGGACTCGGTGAATTGTTATGCTAAAATTTCATTATTCTAAGAGTAGAGTGCTTTATCCCGTTGGTGACATTTTTACAGTAGAACGTGACTAAATTCTACGCTATTAGCACCATCCATTGCCAACACTGTCTTCTTTCGGACAAGGATACCATGATCTACATCCTTCTTTCCACCCTTTCAGTGTCAATCGACGATATATCGTCATGAGCAAAATTTAAATAACTGGCTTTCATATGCCCTTAACGTCATGGCATTCAACGTGCTCATCTCGATAATATATGGGCAAATTTTAGCCAAAGACTTCAATCGTGCTCATCCTGGTGTATCGGCTTATGGAAGTGAAAAAGCCGAATACTGTAGATAGAGTAGATTTAGAAGAATATCGCAACCTACTACCATTGATCTATACACAACATCATCATCCTCATGCATTTACCATCAACCTCACCTTATATAATATGACATTAAGCAGCCTTCAGGAAAACAGTCAACTCTGAGTCTATAAGTTCTGGGAGTAGTGGTATAGATCAGGCTAGATTTATGTGTTTTAAGTGTGTGTTTGTGTGTGTGTGTGTGTTTAAGATTGTATGTGAGGACAAATGTTAATGTTTTGTATTGGTAATCATATGTGATGTATGTTTTTATCGTTTAGGTTGCCTACCTGACAGTCGTTGTATCCCTTAGGCTGCAGAAAACAGGACACGCAATTGTATGATACGTAGACCTATATAAGTATATACAAATGAACTGGCTATCTTCTTGTTGTAACAAATAGCTATGAATAGCTGGGGGGGGGGGGGTGGCGGTAGCCGAGTGGTATAGGCATTGCACTGTGTAACCTGTGGGATCACGGGTTCGAGCCCCGCTTCGGCATCTAGTTTTTTCCCTGGGCAAGAAAATTCACCCCTATAATTGCTCTTCTTGGCGGCGCTGCACTGCGGCTGACGCCTGGGTCTATCCCGGTCTTCCTTCGGGATAGACCCTAAAGACGCATTCTCCCTTGGAGCGAATAAAGGGCTTTTATTTATTTATTTATTTATTTACAATTACTACCGATATCACCGCCACCAAAACCACTATCGCCATCGCTACCACAGCCATCGCCAATAATACAACCATCATAACCACCACCACCATCACCACAACTACAAGTACCACAAAAAATTCACCCCCACCATCACAACCACCACCACCAATACCTCGACTACCACCAAATTCACAATAACCAACACCACCAATACCACAACTTCTACAACCATCACCATCGTCATCATCACCATCGTCATCGTCATTGCCATCGCCATCGCCATCGTCATCGCTATCGCCATCGTTATCGTCATCGTCATCGTCATCGTCATCGTCATCACCATCATCAACTTCAAAGTCAACGTCAAAGTCATCGTCAACGTCAACGTCATCGTCATCTTCATCGTCATTATCATGTCGACAGTTTAGAAATGTTAACATGAAACATGCCCCAATCGAAAAATGGCTTCTACTCACTATATGAGGCAAGTTTTCTCGTAGGGTTGCCAGGAAGACGTCAGCCTGAAGACAAAGATAAATAATAATAATAATAATAATAATAATAATAATAATAATTATAATAACAATGATAACAATAATAATAATAATAATAATAATAATACAATAATAATAATAACAATGATAACAATGAAAACAATAATAATAATAATAATAATAATAATAATAATAATAATAATAATATTGATGATGATGATGATGGTGATGATGA
>JBBPDF010207637.1:0-12412 GCA_037974715.1 Lomanotus vermiformis | reverse complement strand
CCCCCCCCCCCCCCCCCCCCCCCCCCCCCCCCCCCCCCCCCCCCCCCCCCCCCCCCCCCCCCCCCCCCCCCATGACTTACCTTGAGTAGGTTCTAACACACTTTACAATAATGCTTGATTAGATATCACGTTCGGTAGTCATACTACTCGTAGACATCGAGGGTAGATCGTAGACAATCTCGACCTACATAAACTAGATAAGGTTATCTTAGACATTCTTGATATCACCCCTTCTTCGTAATATATCGAACATAAATAGTAGACATACATAAGCATAGCACAGACAAGCATAGAACGAACATAAATGGGAACAGATTAGACATAAACAAATCGAACATAAATGGTAAACAATTATGACATGATAAGATCTAAGTCAGATAGTTCAGTTCGGATTGTTTATTTATTTCAACAAAGGACGAATAGCATCGTACACTCGTTGTACAATAATCTCGTGCCTCTGCAAACAATCGACGAACGTTGTGGGACATCCATCATATTGGTCGTAAAACTCTGCATACTTGTCCACTACATTGTCGCTCCATTCTCTAGGAGTCTTGCCTGCATCTCTCGTTTTACACGATTGAACAATGCGTCCTTAAATGTTGAGACGGATGTAGTAGAGTCGTCCTTCCATAGGCATACCATATGGTCGACGACCGGTTTCTCGATCATCTTAGCCGTCAGTTTCAGAGCTTGAAATTCGGGTTCTGTTATCGAACCATCCTTTCTACTCATGTCGCAAAACACGCCAAGGACAACATCTTTCGATCGTTCAGTCAGTACAAGGCCGGGGCCTTCGATGATGCCAGCGGCGAGTAAGGTAGTCAACGCAACAGTCTGGAAGAGAAACACATTCTGACGTTTAGCTGTAGAATTGTATAGCAGATTCTCGCCATACCAATTAGTCCAAAGATTGATGGGATCGAACGCGGGATGAACACGGATACCATCGTCACCCTCTAACTTTTGGGCAACGGTATTGATAATACTACTCTTGCCCGCGCCGACTGGGCCGTCGATACATACTATGGTCTGATGCTGCATACTGAGTGGGGTTTTTTTGTTGATTGCTTGAGGGAGAGAGGTTAAATGACTACCATGGATTCATCTTCGATTTATATAAGCAGCCCAAAAGGAATTATAATCTGCCACGGCTTAAGGTCATAACGTAACTGGCTCACGCGGGGAGATTACATGTGATGTTATACAGATTCCGAGTATCCTGTGGCACTGACAAAATTTGCGACAATGTGACGGACATTAATGTTGGGAATAATTGCCACATCCATCTCTTTGCAATATGGACACTCTTGGTCCTCTGTTCTCAGTAATGCATCACGGATACATTTATCACAGAAGCTGCGACCGCAGCAACTCATGATGACGGCATCTCTCAGCAGGTTCTGGCACAGCATGCATTCTAAGTGGCAGGGAAGCTCAATTTTCTGAGGACTGGACACCTCAGATGTGGGGAAGGTCGTTGTACGTTTGATGTGTGAATTCATGGTGCTACGGTCCAAATCATTGGGAAAACGTCTGCTCGAGTACGGACAGCCTTTTGGCATTGAAGTGGGATGATGATATCGCCTTCCTGTGGCTTTGGTATGCTGTGCCTCTGGTGTGCCGCTGTTCGTTAGACAAAATGTATCCTTTTTTGGTTGTTCCAAACGCTGCGCCTCAAGTGCTTCGGCGACTTCTTTTTTGAACTCCTCAAATTTCTCGTGCATGTTTTTAATACGAAGCTCGGGTTTGAGCGGCTCTCGGCAGACGACAACAGAGCTGTTCCTCGATATGGTGATGGAGTCATCCTCATACACAGCTTTGTCTTGAGCGTTGATTATTTTCAGCTCGCACCGGTGGAGACGTTTAGCTCTCATGATCTTTTCCTTTAGTTCTCCAACAGAAATACTCAACCCGTCAAATCGTATGTTGTCGTATGTTAGACAACTCCTGAATTTGTAGAAGATGACGCTCATGTTGATTATTGACTTTAATCACAAATGCAAGTTTGAATACGTATAGAGCTAGCACACGTCCTTCCTCCACGAAATCAAACAACAAACTGAAAACCCACCACAACGCGACGTGTCTAGGATACAAACCACGATTTCATTGTGGTTACACACTTAAAAAAAAACAGACACTGACGTGAGAGCCTAATCTCAACCATACATCGCGGCTGGTAAGGATACAACTATGTATCCCTCAATACTACAAATAAATTATAACGACAAAATCGTATCCAAGTTTTAATGAGTTTTATTTACACCACAAAAATTATTGTGTACAGTATGTCTGTTGTCTCGATCACTGTCTCTTCGTGGGGTATGTTGTATGTCAACCAATCCTGTGTATCGTCGATTGTCATGACATAATCAAAGTTTTTGGCGACTTTTGCTTGGGTAGTGGTGTCGTCGTAGATTTCCTTGCTTGCATTTTCGAATCTATTGGTAAAGTCGACGTTGTCCATGACTAGCCTCACAACTACACTGGGTCGAATGTTGGTACACATACCAAGCGTAGTTTCAGGGGAAATCCCATCTAGCATAGCGTAGGCTGCTCCAGACCAGATGTACCTATCTAAAACGACGACAGTCTTTTCATCTTTGTCTAGGGACGTATGTAGGTTAACGAGATCTTCCTCGCGGTTTGCGGCGAATACGAGTTGCTTGCCCAGACCGTCTAATACAATGTCGTGTCCGTATTGTAGAAATGTGTCGATCAGCTTACCAATCGTTGTAGTTCTGATGGGATAAGCCTTCCATGTAGCGTTATATTCACCAATCTGGTTGATGCAATCAACTAAAGCCTTAGATTGAGTAGTCTTACCCATCCTGTCAGGACCTTCAAATACGATGAGTTGACCCTTTGGTGTAGGTAGGGGTTCCAGTACAGACGGATTTTCTTTCTCGAACACGTCGAGATGAAAGAATGCGATATTGTCGACACATTCTAGGGTCCGCGCTACCAGCAAAGCGTTTCTTACATCGACGAATCGATACCTGTTAATGTAGGAGGGTTTTTTTGTATTCTGTAGGTTCGACGATCCAGCCACGTCCGAGATGGGATCGCGTAGTATATCCTGCTTACACTGGTGCCGTTGATTGAGTTCCTGGTGCAGACAATCGATGGTCGAGAACTGTGCATCGATCAATGTTTTGCCATTTATTAAGTGGAAGATTTCACCAGCGTGGTGGGCGACCTGTTGTTTTAAGCTCAGACAGGGCTCTCGTGTGTCCGATCCGGGCATTTTCAAGACATCCTTGGGTAGTACATCCTGGTTGTATCGTAGACATTGGTCCTCGAGAGCGGTATATTTATCGTAGTCGAACATAATGATCTCCTGATCTAGACGTTTGATGGTTAACAATTGCTCGCGGTTGTAGGCGTCGATCAACAAGTTGCGAGTCATTAGACTAGAAGCTGACAGAATGAGATCTCTCACGTTGTTGGAGGCGGCGGTTTAGACAACCATGATTGTTGGTAGATTTAGGTAGCTGGTGGCATTGGGGGGTACACGGTTTGGACAGTTGAGAGCGTTGTGTGTGCCTTGGAAGGGGGGGGGGAGGTCGTCTCTTTTATAGTTAGCGAGCTCAGGTTAAACCCCATTACTTTAATCTGTGCGGTCAAGCTTGGTCATTATATTATCGATGTTGGCAGTAAGTGACGTCAGTTTAATGCTGAACACCAAGAAGGTAGCGGCTGCGTAACCTACACTGGTTAGAGTTACGAAACCTCGAGCCCCGTGGAGGTTTGAAATTAATGACATGGCGTCGACGAAAAAACTTAGATAGTGTAAAAAAGCGATCTGACTGTTCTTGTTCGTCATGATATAATCGTAAACCACGACACCTACGAGCAGTACAATCCTAGATATGATCAACAACTCGAGTTGAATCTGTCGATTGCTTAGATCGCCGATCAATACTATCCATAGTCGAAAGATAAAGTTGAGGACGATCATGGTATTCACTACATCCACAGCCCACAAGAAGTTGAATTGTAGGTAGATGGATATACGCCTGTACCATACCAGTTTAGCATCGCCGATCTCTTCTCCACAAGCTCGAAGCATTCTACCAAAGTTTGATCCTTGGGTATATATCAGGACTTTAGCAATGATCGTAGGTACCGCGATTAATGGGACGAACATGACGAACCTCCATACCACAAACTTGGTCGGGTCCCATCCCGTGACGATATTATAGATCGAGTCGAAGAACAATGGTAAGACGCATGTGAACGGAGTAATGAGTCGAATGATGTTACTGCATTGCTTGACGTTCTTGTAGTACCATAGAGAGTAGAGATGATGCGTTAGGTGCAACCCTATCAGTATCATGTACCACACGGTCGAGACTGACGTGCTAAAATACAGCGTATGCATAGGCAACGCCATTATACCGATATAAAATTGAGCGCTGGTCTATATATGTCGATCGTACCTATCGGTGTAAATTTTAATACATCAAATTGCACGTATGTATCTAATATTGGTAAAATAAAATTAGATAGATACTCGCTGTCTGTATGGTAGCAAAACAAGACCTTATCGACCTAGCTGAACACGTATGTATAGTCGGTTCGTAGGTAGATGTCCGTCATGGGTGTCGGCGCATAATCGGGATGTACAAATTGTTCGACTAACACTACTTTCTTTCTTTCGTTACAGTCGACAAACTCTGTACGATTAGACATTAACATCTCTCTAAAGTTTCTAGATTGGACGTTCGGAGTCTTATACTCGATAACCATGTTGGAGGTTTGTAGGCCTGTGATACGCCTCAGAACCTTGTCAAGCTTGTCTGTAAGAGCGTATATGATCATTATGGTTGGTTTGTCTGACTCCTCGTAGTCCTTCTAGTATTTGGGTTGGGTGTACTGGTCTCCATTCTACATACGACAGGCATGATAGGGGTATCACCCTCAATTATCGACAGGGCAAGCTCGGGTTCCTCGGATGTATCTACGCAGGTCAGAGGGCCTATGGGAGTACGTAGTGTCATCGGTGGTACCGAATCTGGATGGTGAGTGATTAACGATTTTGGTAGGTCGTCTGTATGAAGTAGGGAGGCATCCGTGAGAGTTGGTGTCGGGGGGTCCGTACTTGTCGTTATATCAGCACCGATACCATCCCCTAGGTGATCCCATTCGGGATCAATGTTTTCTTCTTCTACAGTTGTTGGTAGCTTGGGAGCACAGAACTTTCTTCGACCTGCTAAAGGTGATGGCTGGCGTCTATTCTTATTGTTGAAGTACTTCTCATACTTGTCTACATTTTCAAATATATTAATGGCGTGTTCCATGTCTTCTATCGAGAGATATATGTCGACTGCAAAGTCTACTCGATAGTAGACGTGCCTCTTCAGGAAAGTTACGATATCCTCTGTCCTACTCAGTCTACGTTCGTTCATAACCTTGTAAATCATATCGTATAGACTCCTCTGAGCTTGAGTGTTGCCCAGTATCTTCTGGTACGTCTCTTTTTTTTTCGAGTAGTTTGGTCGATAGATTATTGTAGAATGCTGCGATCGTATTGTACGTAAAGGTCTCCAGTATAAGCTCTGTAATCTCATCGTCCGATGCCCAATGAGACTGAGATGAAGAACATCATCATCAAGTTTTCTTCCATCTACGGTATACTCAACCCTTTGACGTTCCAATACCCTAAGGAGTTAATCAAGAATGTCAAGTTTGTAAACTCGATAGTAGAGAAACTCAACTTTATCTCAGACGTCGCCGACTACACATCTCTAACCTTGGCCAACAAGATCTACGACGGGAAGCTAGCCAACACGGCCATCGACACGTTCAAGGCTAATCCCATTAGTCTAACAATCAAGTTCGATGACCTCTTGAATGATACGTCCAACCGTATCCCCATGGATCTCAACTTCCTCAAGCAGGTGGACGACATAACTCAGATACTAATCCCTATATGTGGGGAAATTTTATTGGTGTACGTCATTGTCGCCATTAACAACGCTTTATTGCTATCGACCGTGATCGGGCCTATACGAGGTGGTAGTACAGTCCTGAGTGTACCACAACAAGTTCCCGGTCTGGTCGTCTGCATACTTCACTACGACAACGCGCATGGATAGAAAATATTGGGAGAGCTCGCGCAGAACGTATCTAACAAGACTCTGAGGAAGGTTCAAACCTCGAACATATCAAGACGTTTCGCTACCACTCGTATCAAGATTCTACGAGATCCGGTCGGCTTTGTCTCATCGTATTCAAAGTATCTTACGAACTCCGACTTTCTGAGTACTGGCATCTACGTTTGAAATAACCTTGGCCAACAAGATCTACGACGGGAAGCTAGCCTCGTGAAAATCATGGAAAGTACTACGACGACGAAGAAGACTTTTTCTTGTTGTGTGTGTCTCCGCCAGTTCGTACGTCTACGCAGTATTAAGGCATTCCCGTGTAGACATCCCGACAAGGTGTTAATGAATGTGTGAAAAGACTCGACAAGTGTCCGATATGTAGAAGTTCTATCGTATCGAGGGATCGATGTTATCGGTATAATACACCGTTGAATTTGTACAATCAACTATCTTTGCAACCATCCGGTGACGGGCAAGGGACTATTAATGCAGAAAAGTCTATCCTGGTACGTAAGACTCGTGCATTTTATTACTATAGAAGGGTTAAAGGTATATCAAAAATGATACGTGAAACCCGTGTCAATTATTACTATAAATTTACCGTACTTTACGATGTACCGATTTAGACTCCTCCTCGATTCAAACAGTTATTGGTCAACGATCAAGTACTGTTATATCTATATAAGAATGTCGAGGATGTTTACCATTAAGCCTCATCGACTAAAGAATTGTATTTATTGGAACGACTACACGTGTATATATTATCATCGCCACCATCGTCGTCGTCGTCATGCATTTTCCAGACATACTCTACGGGACGACGTACCTCCCTTACTTCGAACGAGTTGTCAAAGATTACTTAGATTACTGGACCGATCTAGACAACGTACCGCAGAGTGTAGGGTCCTGCTCTCTATGCTGTTCGTTTGATAAAGAAAAGATAGACTACATTCCCATCATACTCTACGGTTCATCGTTGGCACTCACGGCAAAGAACGTAGTAGATTTGGCGTGTATGTGGATATGCGTACACCACCCGGATGGATGCTACGACGTACGTACCATTCACCCAGTACACTTAGCGTGTCATTTCTTTGTAAATTGTTGCAATATGAAGAAAATCAATACAAACTCAAACTACCTATTCCAACGTCTCGTTCATCTATTGACCGTTAATCATATAAGCAAGAACGAGATACATCGTATAAACAACTTACTGTCTACCAAGCTGGACAGGGAGCCGTGTGGGTGTAATCAGTTCAAGGTTGAGATATCGAAGATTACGAACGACGTGACTCGAACCCTGTCCGATAAGACCCTCTCAGCGCAATCTACGACGGTTTCTGCAACAGAGATGGAATGTAACGCAGAGGAGAGAATGCAGATCATAAGCCGTTACTTTAAACGTTCGGACCACGAGTATGACAGCATGACATTCGCTAAACAGGCAAAGGAGGAGAAGAGTGGGGATATACCCATGGCAGAAGGTGACATGGACTTCGAGGACGATCCCACGCCCGTTAAGTACAACCTACTCGAGACGATCGACTTTGGATGTAAGCAGTGCGACGAGAGTCATATACCCAAGAAGTACGCCGACCACGACCGTACTACTGCCTACATGATAGACGTAATGAAGACTTTGCCTGGGATGGATACCATCACTACAGCCCGATGTGTCAACGTCGACCCCAAACATTACGTCATGTCCCTCTGCTTGATTAACTCGGTCAAGCAATGGAGGTTCTACGAAGTATTCCCGAACAAGACAACATTCGACAACCACGAGATTGTAAACTTTATATATAAAAAGATGGACTCTAAGCACAGTGTGTTATGTTTCAACGCCTATGTCGCAGGATTCATCGAATCTACAGCATTCACTTCAGTTTTTTATTGAATAAAGAAATGCTGGCATGGGCGCGCAAAATCATGTCCAAACATTCATGATGACTTGTTGGTTGATATGTATTCTTTGATGATACGTAATGTCTTGACTGTCGAAGTAAACTGTCTATTATCCTTGACCGTAGGGAGGACATTCTCTACAAATTCAATGTAATTGTCGAGTAAATGTCGAACATTGTCGTGTTCCCACAACTTGTTAGGCAGCTCGATCATCGTGCCGATAATGCTGGGATCGTGCCGAGGTACCCACAGCTGATGCTTGTACTTGGGCCAGTCATTGTGAGCGGCGTACGTATCCTCGAACATCTTGAGCAGATCTTGGTTGTCTTTGATCAACGGATGTTTCAAATGACGCCGCCTCATGCTCTTGGTACTCGTATAGTTGCTAGACTTTTGATGCTTGTAAAACTTGCTTATGTTACCACACGACAGCTTGTCGTTCTGGTTGATGTTCCTCACGTTCAGCTGGAAACATCTTGCGATCTCATCTGCGTATTGGTAATGCTTGCCAGTAGTGAGATGCCTACACCACAGGATGTTGATTATGGTAGTGACGAACGGGTTGAGCATTAGGTTATTCGAACAATACAGCAAGAACTTTAAAAGTGTCTGGGACATCTCATTTCCCACACGTAGTTCCTCGAATATGATGCCCACTGAGTCTATTGGAGTGGACAATTTGTCAGACTTGCGAAAGCCTAGATGCTTGAAATGTATGAGTATGTCGTAGTCTGACACTTTGGGCGTGATGTAATGCAAGGCTTTGAAGTTGGCTAGCTGATAGCATCGATTATTCTGCATGAGGTTCGATCTCTTGTCCGTATCGTTCAGGGTAGCACTCATCATACATTTCTCATCGTAGCAAGTATTCGATACTGAGGCAGTAAATTTGGTTTTGCCGTACATACAGTACAACTGCATAAATATCTTTCGAATGTTCGCCTCTCCACCGTTCGTGTTGATGTTGATCTTATGCTTGAGAGGAATATGATGGTTGAAGCTGCTGATGTAGATACTACCCGTCAGGTTGATGTTCTTCAGTATGTTCATAGCGTATGTCTTACCTATCGCCTGTAGCGGCACAGAGTCCAACGCCACGTATGACGCAACGTGAATGACGACACTGGGTACTTACTGTGAGTAAGCCTTTACCCTAATAAGTTACAGTGGAAAGACCAAAACCGTGCAATATGTGAGAAAGCAAATGGCCTACTAGCATAATACGTAATATCAATGACTGCCCTCAACATGTTAAAGACAAGTGCTACAAAACTTTAGTAAAACCAGTCCTAGATTACGGAGGGTGTGTATGGGATCCACATTACCAAAACCAAATGGATGATTTAGAGATAAAAAAACCCAATAACTACAACTACACATCAGGTAACACAAAAATAAACATGGACACATTGCAGTGGATGCCTCTCAAAGAACAAAGAGCATGAAATAAGATAACCATCATCTACAAGGCAATTAATTACCAATCAATAGTACTACTTGAAACATTTCAAATAGAAAATAATCATACCAGATCTGGTGTTCAAACATGTACATTGTCCTCTTCTAGTGTAGATAGCCATTAATATTCATACTTCCCTAGTGCTGTTAGATTATGGAATAAACTGCCAGTTAGTTGAGTTAGTGTAAAGTGCAGTAAAGATACAGATGATTTTAACCAAAATCTAAAACATATAATAATAGCATGCAAATACTAACTTTTAGCGGCGCGTTGACAATAATGTTCAGTCGACTGAGTCTGTATGAAGAAGAAGAAAGTAAAGATCTTGACGGTTTCAAATAAAAACTGAAATATGCAGCACTAATTACTAATATCTAACTACTGGTTTGTGACTTTTCGGTGAAAAAGAATACTGAGTTTGCCAGCTATTATGAAGACAAATAATCCATCAGTCGAACTTTTCCCGTCTTTGTTTTGTTTTTAGGTTTGTTTCTTTGTTTCCTTATTGTTATTGCTGTTGCTGTTCTTGTCGTTGCTGGTGTTTTATTGACGCCAGGAGGTTCCTATCTTTGAAGACAATTTTTTTCAAGTACAGTACTTGAGTATTCGATATCTATTGGTCCAAGAAACACATCGTAGTTTTAAGTAGGCGTTGTCCGTAAAAGTCAATGCATTGGTTTTTCTTTCTGTGACATTTACTATAATAATAGATCGTGTGTTTTATCCATAGCCCAAATTAATTATAAACATGATTAGTATTATGAAAGACTAATTTTTGTCTGTTATCACAGTTTTTTACCCAACAAAAACAACAACAACGACAACAACAACAACGTTTCAACATTACATATTGTGTAAAAGCAAAGGCAAAACTATATAATATCACGGACAAAAAGGGAGGGGGTGTAAGAAAAAGAAAGCAAAGGGGAAAAAATAATTCTAATAATGGCGTGATTGAGAACAACATTTTTAATAAAGATACGAATATCTTTGTCGACCAATGTACGATGTAGACGGAAAAAAAAAGAAAAGCTGGATCAAAACAAAACGAAATCCGAAACCGATTTCCACTGCCTGCCTCCACGGTTTATCAGTGACGTTGACGATACAACAATAGATTTGAGAGCTGATCAACAAAGTGGGCTTTTCGAAACAAAAGAACTAGATCTAACCTAATGCATACATAGTGGTGCTTCCTCATCCTGAACTGCACAACAATGTCTTTTCTAGTCGATTCAATGCTCATGACCTTTTCTCTGGTGAGTGAGGAAGTAGCCTGCCTACCGATCTGACGAGAAAATTTTTTTTTTTTACTTTCACTTTTTAAAATAAATTTTTCTTAAATTAATATCATTGTATTATATTTTTTTTTTGCTTTTAACTTCAGATTTTACCTTTTTCTCTATTCTCGCAATTTGCTATGTTCCATGTCTTTGAATTGATACAAAAATAACGATTGAAAAGTCTTTGTTGTTGTTTTTTTGTGTTTTTTTTAGTTAATTAGAGGCCCCTTCTGAAGCTTCTTAGGTCTTGTCTTTAGCATGAGACTACTTCTACTTCTAGTCTGTCTGTCTTATGATTTGCTAATTTAATTACTTTTCATAATCTTTAGGCTACAGTACCACTTTACCATTTTTACTAGATCTAAGGTCTAGATTCTAGTTTGTTTTCTCAACAGTAAAAACAAAACAACCAAAAAATTCAAACATGATGTAATTCAAGGTAATCTTTTACTTTTTTGATGTTCCGTGATTGAATGGATGGAACTAATCAATTTTCGATATTTTTTAAAATGAAAAACTCAGTATCGAGCCTCATTTTTACATGCTAATATTGATATAATATCAATTTAAACCTGTAGCAGTAACTTAACCCTCTATCCCTAGCCCTAGCCATAACTATAACCCTTTCCCTTAATCTAACAAGATATAAAAAAAGCTAGATTCTCTACTCAATTTCCGATCTCACTAATAATTAACTCCCGATGCCTTTTTTTATAAATGAAAACCATGATAATCAGTAAGGATTTGGGAAGGCGCTAAAGTAAAAGTAAGAAGATTGCCTAATGTTGCATTTTAAGGGCAATCTAATAGAGAAGGAATCGTAATTGGACTCTGGTCCACTGCAGATAATCTGTCTAGATTATATAGAGTATTCACCATCTTATCTGCCGTCTTATAGCCTACTTTGCTTAATAGCCAGCTGTTTTCGTGAGAAAATGACCATCCCTCTTATAACCCGGTGCTTTTCACTGGGCCGGTAATAAACAATGTTCATGAGAAAGAATTTTCACACATATATAAAGCAGCCATCTCATTCATATAAAACCTTGGTAACAAGTCATTTGTGTCTCAATGTCAAGACTTTTAAAAGTATGCTTCTCACAAAGACAGTAAAAGAACAGACATTTAATGCAATTGTCCCATTAAAGATTTCAAATCACATTAGGATCATCTGGTAGACTAAATCACAGCACATGCCCCACCTTACCTTGGTGAACAAAGGAGTAATGCCACCCTCTCATGCATAGTGTGAACTGATGCTCATTGAGCAACGCATATTGTAGCCTAATAATATATATATATATACAAACACGCATTCCCATACAGAACTATTATAATGAAAAATTATAAACAGCAACATAAAATAGCTAACACATCTTTACCCTACCTACGCTAAGTTTCCTTTTTCACTTAAAGATCTAGATATATATCTTTATTTACGTCTGTTCTATTTATATTTATTAACTCTTTATTATGCATGTCACTCCGATATATCAGCTCACAGTACTTCCCAGTTTTTGTGTAACACCGAAATATAATTTCCTAGTTTTTATTAACCCATGTAGAGATGATCTAGTTTTGCCGATGTTCACTGACAAAAGGGGGGTAGGCCGTGTGGCTTTGTTTCAAATCGGGGGGTAGGTCTATGC
>JBBPDF010206532.1:1093-12420 GCA_037974715.1 Lomanotus vermiformis | reverse complement strand
ACGGCATTTAGCTGACGCTCTTATCCAGAGCGACGTACATCAGTGCTTAAGAAGTCCACAACTGTTTCTTACCTGAACGTTCAACATGTGTTGCTGACTGTAGTACATCTACAGCAAATCCTTTACGCCTTAACATTAGCACTGGCTATATTCTGCAGAAAAACTGTGACTGTGCATTTACCTGAAGTGTGAATAATGCTGTATTTCAGATCCAGTATGCCGAAATGCTGAAGAGAATTGAACCCCTGAGGAATGAACTGGTTGAGCTTGAGAACCAAGCAGAAGAAAACCGACTGAAGGGAGAGGAAGTGAACAAACTGATTGTCGAACTCGAGCGCAGCATTGCCAAATACAAGGAGGAATATGCAGTGCTTATCAGCCAGGCCCAGGCTATCAAGGCAGATCTGGCAGCTGTGGAAGCAAAGGTAAATATAGGGGCTGAGGCATAAAGTGTTGACTCTATGACTAGTTTTTCTTGTTTTGTTTTTTTTTTTTTCAATTCAGGAGGAGCATAGGAAAACTTCCAGATTAATCACCCAACATCTGATATTGTTTATTTTAGGTAGGATGGGGGTTTTTGATTTGGTTCTTTCCATTTCATAGTCAGAAATTTTATTCATCCCTCCTTATATTATATACATAATGGATTTTAATTGCCAACTTGGCATAAAAGTTGACTCTGTCTTGCATCAATAGGAGGTTTTATTAGTTTGGAGAGTATAATAAATTTTCCAGAATACTTTCTATTCAAATGATACAATATAATGATCTTAAAATATGTCTATGATTTCTACTATGTAGGTTGAAAGAAGTGTGGCTTTGCTGAACAGTCTTACCAGCGAGAAGACGAGATGGGAGGCTGGCAGTGAGACCTTCAAGAACCAAATGGCCACAATTATTGGTGACGTTTTGCTGTCATCAGCTTTCATGGCTTATGGAGGTGAGGGGATTCTGAATTCTCACAGTAAATGTGTTGTTATATTTATGATCATTCACTTAAGTTCCTTTATCACTTCTAAAGGATCCCAAGGAAAACTGAGGTAAAAACTCTTTCACGTGATTTGGTCATAGCTGTACTTTGTCTAAACGAAGAAACAAACACACCAGGAAACAGAACAAAAACAAACAAAAAAAACCTGAACAATAGACAAAACAAAAATAACTCCCTTAAGATTTTAAGTTGCATTTTATTATAGACTGGTTCACTTGGTTTTACTCATAATTGGATGATGTAATCTCTCAGGCTACTTTGACCAGCTCATGAGACATACACTCTTCTCCAACTGGTGTGAACATCTAAAGAAAGCCAACATTCAGTACAGAGTGGATCTGGCCAAGACGGAGGTGAGTGGAATATTGTTAGTTTTTTGTTTTTGGTTTTTTTTTTGTAGTCTGCCATTACAGTCCCCACTTATTAATAAAGAATTATGAAATGAGCAATGACTCATGTCGTATCATTATCTTACTGTAGAAGCTTTCAAATGATTGGCTCTGCCACAACTAGATGAGACAACATTCCGCCACCATGTCAGAGTTTCAGCATGATTGGTTTTTAGGTTGTCTTACAGTAATTCCCTGGTCAAGACTTCACCCAAGCTGTCTGCCAGCCATAGGGGCAGGCTTTGGCATGTTGGGATTTGCACTTGACTACAATTCTTTGCAGCATTGATATAAGCCGTTTTATATTGTTCATTCTAGGTACATTTCCATTGTTTCTGAGACTTTTACTGAAACACATAATCCCAAGATATATTTCCTTGGTAATTCATGCTCACTGTTATAAATTTTAAATGAACCATCATATATGAATGATTTAAAAAGAGGAGAGAGAAGAAGAAGAATTAAGACAAAAAACAATCTTTTTCTTGTGTCGTTTCCCCTCAGTATCTGTCAAATGCCGATGAGCGCCTCAAATGGCAAGCCAACGCTCTCCCAACGGATGAGCTGTGCACAGAGAATGCCATCATGCTGAAGAGGTTCAACCGCTATCCTCTCATCATTGATCCATCTGGACAAGCAACTGAGTTCATAATGAATGAGTTCAAGGACAGAAAGATAACCAAGACCAGGTCAGTCCGCCAGTAGGGCCTATTCCTTCATGACAGCCATTGTAAAATTTTACAAATACTACTTCAACGCACAAAGAAAGAGACTATCATTATTTTGATGATAGCTAATGATTGTATTAATGTATCTAACCTTCACATTGTTGATATTGTCATTTTGATTGAGTTTCACCTTCATTCCTTGTATTTTAATCCATCTGAAATCACTTAACGGCATTCTTGAAACATTTTGAATCACTGAAACTAGAATCATGACAAGATTTCTGTCTTAACATTTCCTCAGCTTTTTGGATGATGCTTTCCGCAAAAACCTTGAGAGTGCCCTGCGTTTTGGTAATCCACTTTTGGTTCAGGTATGAACTTCTCAAATTAATTCTTTATGAAGAATACATTTGTCTTCCTAAAATATTAAACATTTTATTTGGAAGAAAATTGACATGTCTCCAGAGAATATAAAGCTTGTCTTGAGACTTCACAAAAAGTCTACATGTAAGGGTTTACTTCTTTCTTTATTACATGTGATTTTAAGAAATATGAAAATGTAAGACTTAAGTTAAGGTTAAAAATGGGTGCTTATTTCAAACTGTGAGACTTAATTTCAGATTTTAAAATAGGTGCTTATAATTATCTTTGTGGATTTGTGGTTATTATAACCATTTATGTGAAACATTGTGTATCTCAGGATGTCGAGAACTATGACCCAATATTGAATCCAGTGTTGAACAGAGAGCTTCGCAGAACTGGTGGACGTGTGCTCATCTCCTTGGGAGATCAGGACATTGATTTGTCGCCATCTTTCATCATCTTCCTGACTACAAGAGATCCCAATGTAAGATAATACATTACATTTTTTTATGCAGTGGCACAGTTTGCCAGATTAAAATGAGCTTGAAAAATATGTATCTTTATCGGTTCAGGGTGTATTTTTTAACAAATCCCTTTCAAAACCATCCTAGAATTACACTTTGGAAAAGGCCTCTAGCCAAGTCCCATGAATATGTAAATAGTGTTTGTTGCAACTCTTAGACAATATGCCGCCAGCATGTCCAAGTTCAGCATGATTGGTTTTTAGGTTGTCTTACAGTAATTCCCTGGTCAGGACTTCACCCAAGCTGTCTGCCGGCCATAGGGGCAGGCTCTGGCATGTTGGGATTTGCACTTGACTACAATTCTTAACATTGTTTTATTGATGACTATTTGCAGGTGACAGCTTGTTACGCAAAGAAGAAAAAATATCAATGATTGTAAAAAAATCCAAAATAATCTTAACTCACTCTAATCCAGAGAAATAAAAAATATCAATGATTGTAACAATCTTAAATCTCACTACAACAATGGGGAAAAAGACTGGAAAATGGAATTCTGTCAAGAAAAATGCAAAGTACTTTTAGTATCAAATAAAAAGAGACGGAAGAATCAAATTGTTACTTACACAACCAAACCTTAAAAGTTATAAATAATGCAAAACACGTAGGTGGCTATCTTATTTAATGAATGGGAAAACAAAAAGCAAATGGTCTACTATCATTCCATCAATGATCGTCCACAACGTGTTAATGAAAAGTACCATAAAATATTCATAAAACTAGTCCTAGATTATGCTGGGTGCTTATGGCATCTACATTGTCAAGACTAAATAGGTGATATAGAGTAAAACACCAAAAATACAGACAGATTTGTAGGCAACAGCCATACCTACACATCAGGTGATACAAAAATAAACATGAACAAATTGCAGTGGATACCCCTCAAAGAACAAAGAGCTAGAAATAAGTTTCTAAGGCAATTAATAGCCAAGCAGTATTACCACTTGAAGAATTCAAAATGAAAAATAACCATACAAGATCCTAGTGCTTTCAGATTGTGGAATAATCTTCCAATCAATATAAAATACAGTAAAATATACTGAAGATTTTAAACGGAAACTGAAATGTAATGTACAATACTTACAACTAAATATAAACTTTTCGGCCTTTTCGGCATGTCGACAAGAATACTCAGCTATCTGAGATGGTCAGCATATATGAAGACTAAAATTGACAAATTATCTTGTTTTGTAATCTAAGTTGATGTTTTGACAAGTTTAAACAGGTGTATTATAGGTATTGTGATTGTTTTTCTTTCTTAAAAAACAAAAGCAAAATGAAACTTTCAACACCAAGTGTATTTCTTGAACTTTTATTAGTTAAAATTTTTAATCCTCTAATGTTCTATTCATAGGTTGACTTCCCTCCGGACTTGTGTTCAAGGGTGACTTTTGTCAACTTCACTGTAACCCGCAGCAGTCTGCAAAGCCAGTGCCTGAACCAGGTGAGGAATATGTGTAGTTTTGTACCATTTTTACTTTTGGAACTGGCATTCCAGGGGCTAAAATCGAAAGTTTTGCCTGAAATCAATCTGAAATGTTCCAGTATTCAAGAGGGTTTGTTTTTTGTTGTTTTTTTTTATCCCCCTTGATTTCAGGCATGTAATAATGAACACTCAATTCTTGTGAAGATGAACATGAAGCCTAGACATGTTCACTTTAAAGATTTATTAGCACTTGAGGGCTGTCAGGGTGTATTGATTTAAGTTACAACCAAAGCTTGAGATCAACGTCAATGGACTAAATGGACGACTTAATTTTGTATACCTTCAACAAAATAAATATTAAATCGTTTGGATCACTTTGAAGTGAATAGGATTTCAAGTTTACCTCTGTTCCCTCTCTTTGTCTTTTACCGAACTGAACCATCTCATTGTATACTTTTTACCCCACTTCAGGTACTGAAGGCCGAAAGACCTGATGTAGATGAGAAGCGCTCTGATTTACTCAAACTTCAAGGTAAGTAACGATAATATTGCCTCTCTGGTAGGTTATGGTTGTTTTTAGAGATTTGATTTGAGCAAGAAGATATTTTCAAAATACTTTGTTGTGCCCATTGATACTCTGTAGGTTTATCATTACTTTGCTCCATTTGCCTCGTGACTTGTCTGTTCTAATAGAAATTATTTTCTAATCTTTTTCTTTCTTGACAATGCGATGTTATACAAGTTTGCTACTATCAAGACCTTTATATAATATTTTTTGAATTACCAGAGTTGTTTTTTGTGGATTTTTTCTTCTTTTTTTGCTTTCTCTCAGAAGCTGTTCCACCTACAAAAAAAAATGCTTTCTCGTAAATCTGTAAATAGTTTTTATTGCTATTCTTAGACAACATTCCGCCACCATGTCAGAGTTTCAGCATGATTGGTTTTTAGGTTGTCTCACAGTAATTCCCTGGTCAAGACTTCACCCAAGCTGCTTGCCGGCCATAGGGGCAGGCTTTGGCATGTTGGGATTTGCACTTGACTACAATTCTTTTCATTGTTTTACTCATGTTAGAGTACGCAAGTTGATGCATTTTTTAAAAATTCATCTCTCATCATAATTTCGGTACCTTTTCTTTCACAGGTGAATTCCAGTTGCGCCTGAGGCAGCTAGAAAAGTCTTTGTTGCAGGCTCTTAATGACGTCAAGGGCAAAATCTTGGATGATGACAGGTAACTAGAGGCCTGACGGTGGAAAGACGTATTAAAAATCTCTTTCAATCTCTGCTATTTGTCTTTTTTTTTTTTCTTTCTTTCTTTTTTCTTTTTTTTCTTTTCTTTTCAACTGCATCCTCTCTAAAGCTTAAGATAACATTTTGAATCTTAACAGGGCAAATTTCCATATTAAATCAAGTCATTCAATCAGGAAGAGAAAGTGAAGATGTTTCCATATTTTGTTGAGTCGCCTGAGAAAAATAAATGTGACTATGGGGTGTGGACCTCAAAACTTACTAGTAGGACCCTGCCATTTGTACTTTTTCAATCTTTTTGTCGTAATTTTTTAAAAATGTTCCAATTGAATTCAAATCTAACTTTCAAACAGCATTTCAAAGGTGTTATGTATCCTGAGTGCTCATATAATACTAAACGGTGGGATTTTGCCATGGCTTCACCGTGGATTTTTGTGATAACTTATTTCCATTCAGTCCTATTACTAGCAACTTGGCATAATTCTTTCAAGTCTAGAGTGGTATGTAATATAGTCTCAGTTTAATATCCTGATCTAAAAGTGGATGCTACTGATGCTTTTGGCATTCTTTTTCATTTCAAAGCTTCTTGTCAGAAGAAAATATTCCACAGAAGAAACAACAACAAAAATTTTACAAGTGATATTGTGTTTTCTTGTTTTATTCACTTAGCATTCTGAGTCATCTGGAAACACTGAAACTTGAAGCGGCAGAAGTTGCAAAGAAAGTAGAAGAAACTGATGTTGTGATGGCGGAGGTTGAAACTGTTTCCCAACAGTATGAACCACTAGCCATGAGTTGTTCTAGCATCTACTTCACATTAGAAGCTCTTCAACAGGTATATCATATCAACATCATGTCATGACCTTTTGTTCTTTGATTTAGTCTTGTCACATTTTTTAAATTTTTTAAACAATATTTTTAAAACAAGACTTCACTTAATATTCATTTTGTGAACATTGACTGTCTTTTCCACCATACACAGAGGGAGGGATGGAAGAGAGTATCAGTATTTACTTCTGCTAACATAATTTGGTGAAATGACTGCTTATGGCTATAACAATGTCTGTTTTTATATGTTTGTTTTTCATTCACCAGGTACACTTCCTGTATCAATATTCTCTGCATTTCTTCCTGGAAATCTTCCATGCATCGACAAGCAACAATCCCAACCTGAACAACGTCAAGGATTACGGCTCTCGACTGTCAAAGATTACCACTGATTTGTTCATGGTAAGAACTTTTTTCTAATTGTAAACATCTTGCTGCAAACGGTTTTCTCCTTTAGATTATCATTCAATGGGAGATTAATTTCTTTGTGCTGAAGGGCAAGTTTTCACAAGTATAGCATGGGCTTGTTATTGTTAGATGTGGTTTCTGCTTAAATGTGGCTCCTGTTTCCTCTTGATCTTTCTCTTGGACTTTTCACAAAGAGAGAGCTGGTCAGACAGCATCCTTGTAATATAACCAAACTGCTTGATGCCTGTTGCTAATAGAAGTGAAAGATTGGTGTGGTTTTTGTAATTATTCTCATCACATTGTTCTTCTATCTCTTTTATTGGCAGTTTTTTCCCCAAGGCATCTTACATGGTGCTACTTAAATTTCTTCTTCTTTTGTTAGTAAGCATGTCTTGCATTGATCAATAAGTGTGTGTTGGAAAATGGTGTTTATAAGACGGCTGTATTGAGTTTAAAAGATTTTTGTTTTGTTTTTTATGGTGTTTTTTTTTTTTAATAGTTGTTAGTCCTCCTAGGTAGGTGAGGGATAAAGGATCATAAATTGATGACAGACTCTTTAGGTTCATGGTATTTGCAGTGAATAATATTATTTTGTCATATTTTGAGAAGAGAATGTATATATCAAAAGCAGTAGAAAAATGCAAGAGAAAACCACTGTCTCTGCCTACAACTATGACCATGCCCCTGGATCCCCCTAGATCGCCAATACTCCATTCTAAGACAGGCTGAGAAAAAAAAAAGAAGTGCACCTCCCCCTTTACAGTCTTTGTATGAGGGTTAATATTGACGGTAGTATACTATGACACATATATAGGATTAACATTTCTGTCTTCAATCTCACTACAGGAAACCTACAGCCGTGTGGGTCGTGGCATGCTTCATCAAGACAGAATCACCTTTGCCATTCAGCTGTGTAGGATTCACCTCCAAGGCTTGCCAAAGTGGGTTTCATTTTATAGCATCTGTGGCTACTTTTGGTGTATTTCAAAGCAATACCTCAAAGCAATAATATGTTTGAAGGATTTCAAAGTTAATGATCTCAAAGCAATAATATGTTTGAAGGTTTTATTTTTTTACTTGTTTAGCTTTATATGTCATTGACCTCCTTCCCCATTTATGAGCAATCTTTGGGTAATGATGGTATGCAGGGCTTTGTCTATCTTTGACATGCTTAGATTCTTATATACCATTGGGAAATGTGTTAATTTCAGGGAATCAACATATGAAGCGGAGTTTGAACACTTTATGCGCAGCCAGGAGGGCTTACTTGCTGACAAGCCAATTTCAACCATCAAAGGGCTGTCAAATCAACAAGTAAGTTTTTGATTCTTGTCCTCGGGGTTAAATTTAGGTCTTCTTTTTTCAATCTTTTACCACAAATATCTTGTAATCGTTAAGAGAATCACACGAAACTCAAAAATTGCTTCTCGTTTCCAAAAAGTTTCAACAGAAATTTGGAGTGAAGCATTTTAAATAGTTTAGAAGTCGATGATGTAAAATAAAAAAAAATTAAAAAAATAAAATTGATACATTGAAATAATTTTGAAAAGTATGTAAAGATTTATCTTTAAGATATCTTTTTTATTTTGACCTTCTATTATTCTAATATAGTTGTGGTGTGGTTTTATATTATTGGAATTTGAGTTCTACATCTTAAGACATGCATTGACTTTTTGTCTATCAATTTTCTTTTCTTTGACAGCATGGAGCTGTTATGCGTCTATGCAAGTTGCCAGCATTCAGGAACGTAACAAGTGAATTGACTGGAAATCCGGTATGTTTCTTCAAATTTATGGTATAGCTTACAATTGAGATAGTTAGGGTAATTACAATGGAAAGAGGAAAAGTGCATAGGAAGGAAAATGACTGAATTTGGAGCCTGGCAAAGGGATGAGATGGAGATTGAAGTGATGCTGTTTAGGTGAAATATATGAGTACAAGAAGACAATTGTGTGATGGAACAGACAATTAGTCTCTCTGGGCTAGCCCCTAATGTAAAGGTAATAGCCAAATGGTGAGGAAAAAAGATACCTTACCACCATTGTTAGTGTTTTATGGTGTAAAGATTATAAAAACAATTTGATTTATCATGTTAAATATTAATCGTATTTTTGATAATTTTCATTTTATGAGTTTCTTTTTTCTTTGTCCAGGATTTCCTGTCTTGGCTGGAAAGTGCTATGCCAGAGGTAGACGTACCACAGCTCTGGTCGGAAGACAGACCTATCAGTAAGTAAATTTTCAATTCCTTTTTGAGAAATTTATATATGTCCATTTATGGCTGTCACACCATTATCTGGATGAAAGTATTTAGGATTTTATTCAATAAGGTAATTGTCTTCATTGTAAGAAGATTCCTGTATAATCACTTTCTTTTCTTTTCTTTTTTATCTTCTCTTCTCTTTTTTCTGTCTGTTTTTGTTATAATTTTTTATTTGTGTGTTATGATTAAAAACAACAACAACAACAACAAGATATCAATACTTTTAAGTAATTGAGACATCAGAGTTTCTGTTATTACCATTCTCTCCCTTTTTTTTTTCCCTTTGAAAGGCAACATTGGAAAATCTGTCAATGGACTGTTGCTCATCCATGCTTTGAGGCCCGACAGACTGACTGCAATGGCTCGTATCTTTGTAGAGAAAGTCTTGGGCACAGAATTTGTCCATGTCACTGCCAAGGAACTGAATTTGGCCACTATCTGTGAGAATGAGGTTTGTAATGATTGTTTGCTTTGCTCTTTTTGCAATCAATTGCAAGTCACTCTTCATAAATAATGCTTGTCCTTGACTTACATGTTGTTTTATTATTATTGTTGTTGTTGTTGAAGTTGATGTTAATATTATTGTTACTGTAAAGTTGGCACACTTCCCATCACATTTCCTGACAAAAAGGAGAATGTAAAATTTAGTGAAAAGAAACACTGTTAGTGAAGATTTTACCCAGCATGTAAATCAGATCATTTTTTATAATCAACATAGATGTTTGTAGCATGCATCATTTTAAGGAGACTCTTCTAACCACAAAATTGTTGATCACTTAATTGATGATATCATGGACTCACAATATTTTCATGTTTTTATTCCCACACTTTGTTCCAAGCCTCAGATGCCCTCACAATCCTTTTACATTCAAACAGATTAAAGGTGCCACGCCCGTGTTG
The DNA here is from genome assembly GCA_037974715.1 of Lomanotus vermiformis. Taxonomy (NCBI): domain Eukaryota; kingdom Metazoa; phylum Mollusca; class Gastropoda; order Nudibranchia; family Lomanotidae; genus Lomanotus; species Lomanotus vermiformis. The sequence continues at coordinate 2,417 of JBBPDF010206532.1, read as the reverse complement.
ATGTGCTCTGTACCGGGATACGATGCAAGTTCCAGAGTAGATGACTTGGCTGCAGAGCTCAACAAGTCACTCACTTCTATCGCCATTGGTGATTAATATTGACTTTTTTTCTCCCCTGAAAGACCATTAAATATAATTAATTTTTATGTTTATTTATTTTACATCTCACATTGAACTTTTCTGTCGAGTAAAAGCCATGTCTAAATAGGTTTGTCTTTTGTTAGTTTTTTTTTTTCCCCTATTTTTCTTTTCTTATCTCTTTATGTTTCTAATTATTCCAAATCATCTTTCTCAAGGATATTTTTCTCAAATCAATTCCAAATGACCATCTCTTGCTTGTTAAAATCATAGGCTATGCAAGTGATTTGCCAAGGTTCTATAATTTCAATGATTTTCTTCGTTGCATCCAGGTTCTGCTGAAGGCTTCACCCAAGCTGACAAAGTCATCAACTCGTCAAGCAAATCAGGCCGATGGGTCATGCTGAAGAACGTACACCTTGCTCCACAATGGCTTGTGCAACTGGAAAAGAAACTGCACAGCTTACAAGTGCACCCGAATTTCAGGCTGTTCTTGACCATGGAAATCAATCCAAAGGTAAGGAAAGGGTTTTTTTTAAAAAAAGATGAATTTTAAAGTATTTAATATTAAACATACTGATTTTTTAAATAAATGTTGTGTATCCTCTTTGATTAAACTTTTTTATTGGCTTGTTTCAACAACAGAATGCAAATGATGACGTCAGCTGTAAATTAATTATATTTTGCTTGACTGTCATTAATGGTTTCTTATTGATTTATATAATCAAATTCCTTACATTTTTGGAAGGTGTAGAATCTTCAATTTACCCCAAAATATTTCTTTTGAGATTATATGATTTGTACCCTTCCTTTTTGCATTGTTTGATTCCTTCTTTTCCCAGCTACCAACAAACCTGCTTCGTGCTGGCCGTGTGTTTGTCTTTGAGCCACCTCCTGGTGTGCCTGCTAATCTGATGAGGACATTCAGCACTGTGCCTACAGCTCGTATGTGCAAGGTGAGAAATGGAGTTCTTTTCATGAAGGAATGTTTTGATTATTTTGACCACTGATGATATATTTTTTGTTTGTTTTGGGGTGAGGGTGGGTGTATTTTGTTTGTTGTTTTGTTATGCTGGTTTTTTTTTTTCTTTTTTGTTTTGTTTTGGGTTTTTTTGCTGGTTGTTTTTTGTTTTGTTTTGTTTTTTGTGTGTTTTTTTGTGTTTTTTGTTGTTTTTGTTTTTTTTTTTCTGGCGGGGGGGGGGGGGGGTTGTTTTTTTTTTTTTTTTTTTTTTTTTTTTTTGTTTTT